>PVKU01004864.1:0-136481 GCA_004027475.1 Anoura caudifer | reverse complement strand
TGTTTAGCTAGAGCGGTCTAATGTGTACTCCCTGTGCCCAGTGCCCCTGCCCAGTACTCCCCACAGCCTACTTTGCCCTTACTTTCCTCATTTCTATCTTTTCTCTCCTCCTTTCACTTCCTGACTCTTTAGGAACTTTCTATTTGTCTTCAGTGCAATGCAGTAAGGATATAGCAACAAGGTGAAAAAGACTGTACCCTTCCTACAACTTAATAGCTTCTGATGACCCATGAGCCCTGCAGTAACAAAACAGCTGCATCAGTTGAGTTTTGCTGTGGCCAACTCTAGTGTCTCACACTAGGGTACACTGCTCAATCTTATTGACTCTATGTTTTTTCCAAAAAGTCACATTTTCCCCTTAGTTGGAACCAATTTGACTCAATTTACAGTTTTCACAAAACTATATGATCATCTTAACAGATGAAGAAAAACTATTCAACAAACTCTTTTGTAATAAAAACAATCAAAAACTAGATCTGAAGGGAAACTTCCAAATCTTGAGAAAGAAGGACTACATTGAAGGTAGTACAGACGGAATCCCAAGTTAACACATATCAACTAATCCAGCCTCTATTTTGCTGAGAACCTGTCAGTGCTCCAGCAAAGTGTCCAAACTCATGCTGTTTTGTTTCTGAAGTTATAATGAACTAATATTTTTTTTTAAAAAACCCTGTATATCAGTATATCAGACACTTTAACAAGTGCTGGGCCAACTCACTGTTGGCCTATCACTATCGGCCTATTAAACAAAGGTATTCTTATTTAGGTAAAATGTGTTTATGTAGCAACTGGAGTTTTTAAATAGCAATTAGATTGTGATATTATATAATATTTATTTTTTGTCCAAAAAGTCAACAGGCTTTTCAAATTATATTGGTGACTAGGGATGGGAGGACTTTATGACCTGTGCTCACAGGTCAGGAACTAGGGCCTGCTGGCTGGACGCAGCTCTCAACCCCAGATCTCATTCTAGTTTTCCCTAGATAACTAGATCACTAGGGGGGCAGATCCATGGAAAAGCACAAAGATAAAGGGAAGTCCCTGCAATTTTCAGGAAGTGACCTTTTAAAGAAAAGAGGTATAATATAGTAAGTGAAGGTGGCCAGGGAAGGGGCTGGAGACTCAAAGCCCTGAAGAAGTTTTATCACAGCTTCATGTGGGCAATGATGAAACAATCTGAGTCAGGACAATTCTTCAAGATCAGTATCTTTGCCTTGAACTAATCTACATTCTATTATTTTATCCCCCTACCAGATCAGATTTTTTTTTCTTGTGGTAAATATACATAACATAAAATTTACCATTTTAACCATTATGATTCAGTGGCATTAAATTCATTTTCACTTTGTTGTTTAACCATTACCGCCATCTTTCTCCAGAATTTTTCATTTTCCCAAAATAAAACTCTGCACTCGTTAAACACTAATTCTCCATTCTCCCATCCCCACAGCTCCTGGCAACCACCATTCTACTTTCTGCCTCTATGAATTTGACCAGTCTAGATACCTCACTGACGTAGAATCAGACAGTATTTATCTCTTTTTGACTGGCTTATCTCACTTAGCATAACATCTTCAAGATTCATCTAGGCCATATCATGTCAGAATTCCCTTCCTTTTTAAGGCTGAGTAATATTTCACTGTGTGTATATGTCACACCCTGTTTATCCATCTATTCATCAGTTGAGGGACACTAGTTATTTCCACCTTCAGGCTGTTGTGAATAATGCTGTCATGAACACTGGTGTACAAATCTGTTTTATTCTCTGCTTTCGATGTCTTTGGATATGTCCCCAGAAGTGGAATTGGTATTCTATGTGATCAATTATATGGTAATTCTATATTACATTTTTGTGGAAACACCATACTACTTTCCACAGTGGTGATATCACTTTACATTTCTACTCAAATGTTATTCTAAAATACATTGTGATTCATTCAAGTCCAGTTATGACTAAAGCAGTGTTTTGGAACCAGAAAAAAAGAATCATCTTTTATGTGTCCTTGACCTTTAGAAATTGCCTCCACAGCCCTGGCTGGTGTGGCTCAGTGGATTGAGGGCTGGCCTGTGAACCAAAGGGTGGCTGGTTCAATTCCCAGTCAGTGCACACACCTGGGTTGTGAGCCAGGTTCTCAGTGGCAGGTGTGTGAGAAGCAATCACACACTGGTGTTTCTCCCCCTCTCTTTCTCCCTCCTTTCCCTTCTCTAAAAGTAAATAAATAAAATCTAAAAAAAAAGAAAAAGAAATTGCCTCCACAAATTTTGATAAATTCTCCTTTGTCCATAAATTTAAGACATAAGAAGAAAACATATAAAGCATTATTTTAAAATAATACATTAATACATTTCTATTTAGGATACTATACAGAAATGATATAGCCCTTTAATTTCTTTTTAAAAGATTGACTCTAAGATCTGATAGAGGTTGAAAATAATTTTTTTTTTACAGAAAAGTTTGCACAAATCCACAGCTATATGACAGATTCCTCTACTTGGGTCTGTCTTTTCAGTCCTTTGAGGGGGTTGGAGGAGGGACAGCCTCTTCTAAGGTTATATACTGGGAAAAATTGAGTTCCATGTTGTATGGGCCTGGGGTCAGAGCTTGCATAAAAATTCTGATGTTGATGGAAGAATCTGTATATTGAGAGTGAAGATTGGAGCCCATTCACTGGTTCCCCTCCCGAAGAGACAGTAAAATTCACCTACAAATTTCAACCATGCTTATGACTATTAATAGCTAATTATTTATGCCAGTATCTATAATATTCAATGATTGAGGCTTACTTATGTTCTCACTTTAGTAAGTTCCCAAGTGCCTAGAGAGATTCCTTCCCTATTTCAAAAAACTGTTTCAGTTACTATGGCAACAGTGCACAGAGAAGTGGGGAGCTTTCCTCAGGCATGAGAGTGATCTGTCCTCTCATTGGCCAAACAGGGCAATTCAGGAGATTAACATGTGGAACAAATACAAATAAGTGTGCAGCCCACTTCAGAAAAGCCGAAAAGGTATTATCAGGGCAAAGTCTCTCACGATGCAGTTATATCACACCTTAATCAAGTGCTCTATTTTGTACTGAAATGAAGAAATTGTCTTTAGTGTCCAAAGTAGACACACAGAGGATAGCAGTTTGTGGTACACTATGGGTTTGCTGCTAAGGAAGGACCCAAGGCATAGTGGGGCAACTCATGGGCCAGCCTTTCAGCCATTGTGGGGTGCCAGGTTCAAGGAGGGGCACTGGTGAGGGAATTGCCTCCTGGCCTATCCTTGCCATGGAACTGCGGGAAAAGGGTTGGATGTCAAATAAGAAACAGATTTAGCAGGAGTAGATAAGAAAGCAGAGTCCTTGTTTATTGCCAGTTTGGTAAAGTTTGTCTCACGCTGTTTCACTGCAGATCTCCGCCTTCTCAGACCATCACAATATCTTGGGCAAAGCAAGTGAGCCCAGTGATAGAGGTCTTTTTTCACAGATAGTGAGAAAGGAAACAAATACCATATCAAAAATTAAAGCTGCTCATTATGCTCAGTGAAATAAGCCAGACAAAAAGGACAAATACTGTAGGATTCCACCTATATGAGGTACCTAGGGTAGTCAAATTCAAGAGAAAGGAGGTAGAATGGGGTGGAGGAATAGGGAGTTATTTTTTTAATGGGAACAGTTTCAGTTTGAGAAGATGAAAAGTTCTGGAGATGGTGGTGACAGCTACACAACAATGAGAATGTACTTAATGCCAAGGAATTTTAAAACACTTGTATAATTTGTATATTTTACTACAATAAAAAAATTAAAATTACAAAATCATATGCATGCTATGTATTGATCAAATTCAGTATTGGTCACACAGCCAATAAATAATGAGTTCAGCAAGAGCTGGCCCTTGCTCAATAAGGGCTGTGGGGCATGCAAACATGGACAAAAAGCTGTGTGCCCAGCAGACCCTCACTGCCACCCAGGAGTCCCCAGAAGTCTGATCCTCCAGGTAGATATACAGCTGTGAGTGGGGCAAATCCCAGGAATGGAGGAACCCTCACACAACTGTGTGACCATTAATGAATCCCAGAAAAGAGAGCAAGTTTTCCATGAAAGCAGAGATCCACATTTATAACCCATATGACTTAGACATTATTAATAAATGTGGCAGCAGTACCATTCAGTCACTCTACCCTTTGGCACTTGCGTGCCTGGTAGGACCTCTGACAGCAAACACTGCCATTTTTTCTGAAAGGAAGATGAAGGGAAGGGAAGAAGAGATCTATACAAGCTAAGCCTAAATCAGCCCCAGCAGACAATAAAGAGGAAAGGGTGGGGAGAGGCTATTTGAAAGGGGCGGAAGAGGGAGAGAAGGAGGGAGGGGAAAGGGATGGGTCCTGAAGGTAAAGTTGGGGTGGATAAGAAAGTGGGAGGTGAGAAAGGAAGGTGGAGATGAGAGCAAAGAAGGGAGAAAAGGAAGGGGGAGAGGAGAGGAGCTTTGCTTTTCTGCAAGGCTAAATAAAACCAAAGCTCTTTGTTTTGTGTTGAGTGGATAACAACAGAGCATGTGCCTGTGGATGGGTATTCACCATAATCCCACTTTCTTGCTCTACTTTTGGTGAGAGAATAAGGAGCCAAGGTTTTATCTAAACGGAAAACTGGAGGAGTTTTTTTTTTTCTTCCCCTTGGAGTGACACTGAGGTCAAGAGGGAAACCTGCACTCCTTCACTGAACACATTTAAGAACACAATGCGATTAGCATATCTTCTGTTTCTGGGCTGCTTCAACCCGGGGTTTCTGGAAACACAAAGAAGTCTAAAGATGTTGTTCATTAATAGTTAACTGTCCATGTTGCTGAGAACTTGGTCTAGGAATGATGCTTAGGGCCCTCTACCCAGAGAGATTTGATAGATGGATTTCTAAGTGCAATTCCAACATCAGAAACTATGAGAGATCGTACCTGTCAAGCACAGAATATGGAGCTTTTGGTGAATTCTAACCGAAACCTAAAGAACATGCCATTTGACTTCCCTTGGTCTTGTAGAGACAATTTGGTTTTTTGATCGTGAAATTCTGAGTGTCAGGAATGAAGAGCGTACTTGTTCCAATCCTGGCCAAAAGTGAATGTTCGGAGCACAGCTTTCTGTTTAGATTTTCATTGTTGGTATTCCTGCCTAAGAAGATTGATCCTAAAACCAGTTGCAAAAAAGATAATATGCAGCAGTTAATGTATTGAAACAGCCAGTGGAGGGTATAGGAAATATTGTTACCATAGATAGCATCACAGAAAAATTTCACAGAGAAGACCATTCACAAAATTTATCCATTTACAGATTCCAGTAGTACTGGGTTATTCTATCTCAAAAAATAAATTTAAAGCTGAGAAGATTATTTCCTGGCTTGTGCACAATTTTTGAGTTAACTGAGCAAATGTGAACTAGAAAGATCAATTTCTCCTTAACTTTTTTAAAGGTTATGAAGGAAGACGGTCAACCAGACAGATGTAATCACTGATTTCTTTTATGAAGTTCTTCAAAAGCTCGAAGGCTGCTAAATGTGTCAGATTAATGCGTCTCCCCCAAAACCAGATTCTTTGATATGAATCATGGGGAAATTTCTTTCTTCCTCCAGAAAATGGTTCTGCAATTTTGAGAAAATAGTTCTCTCTGTATCTTAATTTTTTTTTGGGGGGGGGGTAACTGTCATGAAAATAATCTGGTTAATGGAATCTCCATGTTCTATTTCTTCGTAGACTCTCTCAAAAATTTCTTTCAAGTGTCAATCTCAATCAAATGAGGCCAAAGTGTTACAGAGCTTGGAATTCTGGTATTTTATTAGCCATAGTTCCTTGATTATCCTGATTTGTAGATCTGGGGAGGATTTAATATCGATTTCTCTCTGGCGCTGAATAATTTTTAGAAAAAACACAGGCTGAGTCTAATTGCCAGACCCATACTACACACACGAAAGCTGTGAATACAAGCTGTGATCACCAATCACGTGTATGTGCCTTTGATTGTGTGGGACCCACACAAGATTAAGATTGTTTTTTTCTTCCTTAATTATTCAGAGCTAAGTGTGATGAAAATTAAAACTAAACATATGGATGTGATCATGAAGGGTTTTTCTAATAGTTTTTTTTTTAAGTATGTTTAATGTGCTAAGGGCACTAATTCCTTTAAATATCTATTTAAGGCAAGACTTCCTAGAATTTGCTCTAATTTTAGGGGAGCTTAAGGTATTTTCTTTTTCTTAATTCAGTGCCATACTTCGCAATGTATCAGTTCAAAATGCAAACAGCTTCTTCTTTCCCCTCTTAGTTTAGTTCCCTGCAAAATCCAGTCTTCCTGAATTTGTATTGTTACTTAGTTTTTAGTGGAATGAACTGGTCAGATTCAGACAGTTATTTTATTGTAAATTCAAAGAGAATAAAATTAAATATTAAGAGTTGAATTGTTCCCACAAAGCTGTATGTCCATAATAATCTGTTATAGTATATTTATGACTTGAGTCACAGATTTCTTTGATAATGGCAAGAGACATGAAATAGGTTATCCAGAAACCAAGATAATCAGAGAATTTTTTTAATCTATTTGTGGAATGCATTAACTAATTTTAAAAACTAATTTAATCCTATAATTAATCTAGACTAACACCGATACTTATCCTCCTTTGGAAAATGCTAATGGTATGTTAAGAGGTAGGCAGCTCAGAAATCTGTTGAGTGACAAGGACAAACCACTTGAGATTGAAAAGTTGTTGCAGGTTTTCATGGCACCAAATAGACAATCTCCAAATGGTTCTTCCTCTGACTCTTGTTTTAGAAATGCAAGCCAGGGACCAAGGAACATGGAGCCACAAGTTACAAGGCCCAAAACGTTCCTTCTTAGACAGACTGACCTCGGACTTCCCCTTCCGTTTGTCTGGCACATTCCCCAAGTCCTCTCAGGCAACCTGGTTCCATTCTTCCATCCCGTATCTACTGTCTCTTCCCATCTGTGCCTCCGAAACCTCTTGCTGACTCCACATTTAGCTGAGCTCACATTTCTTTGCTTAACCACAAACTTTTAGATGCATTTCCAAGGGGAATCCAATTGCCATCCAACTCTCTGAATGGGTCCTTATACCGCTGGTCCCTTCTGCCTTCCTCCTAAACTCAGGTAAGGCAGGACTTAGCAGAATGCTGACTGTCCATATGGGCCAGCCAGCTCCCAGTAAATGTTTGACTGGGTTACCCCTGCCAGATCTCTGTGACCTTAATACAAATTCCAAACACAACTGGATCTAGCAGAGCTAATCACATCTAGATATGATGGGCGGCTATTCAAAAACAAATAAGAGAGGAAACTCTGCAGTAGTTCTCCATGGCATCCAGCATTTTAAAGAAAGCAGAGCAAAGAAGGAAAACCACAGAACTCAGTTTATCCCATTCCCAGCAAGACCAATAGACTGCAATAACAACCCAAAGGCAGGGAAACCGATGGGATATTAAATTACAAAACACCAACACTTGCATAGTAATTCCCACTAATTAAGAAAGAAAGATATAACTTGTTTGTTATAAACATCACCAGGTCTTTAGCAAACACCAAGAGCTCACCACAGAGCCAAACCAAGCATCTGTCTAATCAGAACCACTTTCCAAAGCATTTTCTTGGTGCAGCTACAGAGTGCACATTTTATCACACATGCTAATAATCCCTGTTTTGTCGCCTACATTTTAATCATTTGTTCTGGGCTTGTTTCTCAAACAATTAACACTAATAAATGGTCAGAATACCTCGTATCATATATGTCTAATTGCAGTCAAGAGCGGTTCTTGTCTGCATGTACATTTCAATTTACCTCTGGGGATAATGTTTGTTAATTGTATTTCTTTATATGCAAGCAAAGAAAAAGGCAGTTCAGGCAAAAAAAAGGACTAAGTGTTCTCCTCTTTCCCTTTGTTCCCACAAGAAGCTGAAGTCACTTCAAGAGGTACTTAATCCCATCATCCGTGGTTACGATTGCCTTGCAGCATCTATCAAAAAGAATCCGAAGCAAAATGATGCAGCTATATTGTGTAATTAAAAGCAACTCAGGTACCTATTGCTTGGGGCCCTTTACGGGTCCAAATATGTAAAATAGCTCTGCAGGGATCCTAAACACTACTGTTTTAAATTTGGTCAGCATCAATATCTGGAGGAAAGGGAGAAATATAAGGGAAAAAAACCCAAATAACAACAAAAAAGCCCACCACTCTTTCCTAGTATGAATTAAAAAAAAAAAAAGAGAGAGAGAGAGTAAAAATCTGAAGTGAGGAAATATACCCCATGATTTCTGGTATAAAATGAAACAAACAGAAGGAAAGGAAGGAGAAAAAAAGAAAACTGACGCTTTTCAACTTCACCAGTCCCTGTCCCTATCCAACTCTGCACTAAAAGAAAAAAAAATGTGCAATACTACTGGCTGAGTCTCTTCAACATGAATGAAACAAGCTTGTAGGATCTATGACATAAAAGTAGAGGCTATCTGAAAATTTCAGCTTATTAAGAAAATACAAAGTAAATTTGCGGTGTGTCTAATTCCACAGTTACTTGTAAAGCCAAGGTATGAGAAGTACTTTTTAAAAGTATGGCCCAGATTTATAAGCAATTTACTTAAATTATTTTTAAAAAATTGAGTGCTTAGCCATTTCAACTTCATATTTGGCCTTTTAAGTCAACATGAATTTAACACAATGTTTTTGGCTGTATACATATAACAAAGAGCCATCCATGACAGCAAGCTGGGAACAGGCGAAATTCTCTGGTTTTCATTCTTGGCTAAAGCATTCTTAAGTGAAAACATAACTCTCAACAGATGTAAAACTAGATGTTAAAATAATAATGTGTGTTTAAGTTTTACCATCATTTCCCCTTTTATAATAAAAAAAATGGGAAGGAAGTCTTCCTGTTGATTTATGAAAGAATTTCAGGAAAAAATGCTGAGTGCAAGCCTCAGTGGCCTACTGGATGTTAAGGAACTTTCCAGGAAGGACACTAGGTTACTCTCAGGATAAGGTGCATTCTAGAAGCAGCTGATGAGTGGAAATGCTCCACTCCATATCACCAGAACAGAATTTCCACAGCAGCATCTATAAATGCTTTCTAAGATACAAATTGGTGGGGGATATAATTGTGGCCTAAAACTACAATGTGTGAGTATGTGAATGTCATATGATTTGTCATTCAAATCATAAAATGATTGTCATAAGTGAACTGTCATTCATTGAAGCACAAAACTGTGCTCATTCTTCACACAAATATTCTAACAACGTAAAGTGAGTGCAAAAACCTACAACTGAAAATGCAAAAGTACTCTGTCTTTGAGTTTGCAAAAGTAAACTCAAAAGTTTAACCTTATATGAACTACTCATGCCAAATGGAACAAATTTTGTTTCCATCTTTAGTAGAATCAAACTTTTAAAAAAATCTATCATTAAAAAAAAATCTGCCATCCATGCTTTTTCAACTATATTGATCATAGTGTTAGAAATGCTATAGATGCTCAAACGGTTTTGTATTGTTAAAATAAGTATTTCCTAGAATTTCAAACTTATTCATTCTTATTCAGTGTTCAGTTTGTCTCCAAGTGCTCATTCAAAATCATTAACCCTCAACTAGTGGGGGTCATGGGGCTGACATCCCCCCCCCACCATATTCTTATCACCCTTACCTTTTGGCTGTCCTGGTGAGGTAACACAGTCTATGGGACTGAGAATAGCAAGTGGATGACAGAAGTAGCCCTGAGCTTGGTCCCCTTTCTCTGCACCCTCACTGTCAAATTTCCCGGATAACTGATTTCATGATCAGGTGTCAGTGGTTCCCCTCCCCCGCCCCTGCCAACTGTATTGCTCAAGTTAAGCTACACTTTTTTTTGGGGGGGGGGTGTAGGGCACTAAAAAATACCCACCAAACCTTTATTTTTGATTTATCAAAATGTCTGTTTCATGTCCTACAGATTTTTTTCACTAGCTTGGATCAAAATAGGCAGGTACTTTCTCTGAAAAGGGGACATTTTAGGAATACCCAAAACTGAACTAAACAAGAAAGAGAAAAACAAATTCATTGGTAATTAATTTTCAGCAAAAATCTGAACTGCACTCTTGTCTCCTAGAGCAAGTACCACTGACAGGTGTTTTATCTGTATCATATTTCTTTCCTCTCTTGCCCCGGAACTCCACACTGCTCCCTTGTCCCTGATGCTCTCCTGGAGCTCCCCAGGGATGGTGCCTACCACAGCCTGCCAGGAGCAGCCCCACAACCGGCCCTTCAATTCTTGCCATTGATCCAGCAGTGTGCACGCTGGCTAAATGCTGCCAGGTCAAGCTGGAGAGCAGGACTTGAAAATGCAGTACTAATTACTGTGATTACAATCTATGTCTCAAGCAGCTAAGACCTCAGGGAAGTATCTATAGGTGATCTGTCTCTGAATCAAAAATCTCAGTTTGAGAGATGCAAAATCTATGCATGCAGACTTTCCAACTCATCAAGTCATAATAGGGGCATCACATCATTCGTGATACCTTCTCCCAAAGTGTATGAACTACTGCAAGCCCAGCATACGGAAAGTCTGAGACAGACAGAGAAGAAAAATAATCAGACAGAACCCACGCAGCCTCAAAGTTGCAAACACCAGAGCCCTGAAACATGATGCTCAGATGGCGATTTTCTTCAGGTGACCTGAGACCCTGTGAAGCCTAACAAGGGAGTGAAAGGGTGCTTAAGGAAACATGATCATAGGCATCATCACTCTGCAAAGAACAGGGACGAATTTATCATGAGAACCTCAAATCTCTTAGTATCCATGTGAGTTATGTATTGACCACTGAGATCCAAAATGCAGATATACTAGAATCAGAGAAAGTGATTTCATAAATATATCTCATATGACTAAAACAAAAGAATAAAAAATAAAAAAGAATTTAAAAATGTTGATGAGAGAGAACACCAAGATATTTCATTTTCCTGGGCTCATAAATATCTCTTTAAAAAAATTCCGATCACTTGTAAATAAGTTGAGGAGCAAGGCAGCTAGTTTTGCTCTGGAGTGCATGGTGTATTTTCCTTCTTTCACAGACTGTGGGATTTGCTTGTCCCTGTCCAAATCTGTACAGAGACAGTTCTTCCCAGGGCATGAATATTAGAAGTAATTGCTCTGAATCATCATGGAGAATTCCCGAGGAATTTCTATTTTTAGTGATATCCCAATGCTAGGTTTCCAAGCAGTGTCATAGAATTGAGTGTGATTTCGCATCTAACCCATCACAGGGGTCCTTCTGCAGCTTGCAGGCACCACACTGGTTTTCTGTGTGCCCATATCAGGGGTTCTGGAGGATGAGAAGGTTTTCACAGGACACACTGGCCAGTGCTCTCAAGACCTAATCTGTCATTGGGTCTCAAGATCCAACCGAGCCTGGCCTGAACAGTACATGTGTTGAAGAGCACAGAGACTTTGTAAAAATATGACTTCATATATTTTTCTTTCCTCCCCTCATTTCCTTTTTTCAAGTACTCAGTTCATAATTTGTGTCTGTAAGTGTGTTTATTTGAATATGAAACCACTTTTACCGGGCTCGGTTGTTTTAAATGAAGAACCCTGAAAATAGAAGGTAAATGTTTCAGTGTACTCATCCTATAAAGCACCATTATTTGATGACTTATTTGCTGGTTACTCAATCTAAATAAATTTTTTAAGATTTGTGATTGTATATTTGAAGATTTGGTGACTTCAAACGGCAATTTTTCTCTTTTAAGAATTACATGAAGTCACAGCACTAGCTTGGCAAAATAAACTATTCCTGCTTTTTAAAAATTTTACTGAGCTCCATGTCAGGCTCTTTTACCACTCAAAGTGAGCAATCTATTAAGTCAAAACTTTTGAACACCTAAATTTTCAGTTTTTGTTTTTCCAGAGCAGGCAAGTCTCCTCAGTCTGTTTCCAAATCAGAGTCTCTGGGTCTGTCTAATTGGCAATAAGAACTCAGTCTTTTGGCTAATGAACATTAATACAAGTTTATCAGCATCTAACAAGGCCTGGTACGTGGTCACCCTCACCTTTGTTAACCAAATTTCTTACCAACTTCTTTCCTACTTAACTATAGGAACCACCTAAATCATCACCGGTGCATTTCTCAATGGCAAGAAACACTTGGGCTTTTGTTCCATTTCTAAAACAAATTCTTCTAAGAAGTGTTTGCCCTATAACAGGGGTGTCAAACTCATTTTCACCAGGGACCACTTCAGCCTCGCAGTTGCCTTCAAAGGGCCAAAATAATTTTAGGACTGTATAAATATAACTACTCCTTAACAGTTAAGGAGTTGAAATTACATTCAGCCCCTTGAAGGCAACCACGAGGCTGATGTGGCCCCCGGTGAAAAAGAGTTTGACACCCCTTCCCTATACTATACCGTAGCCACAATCTGTCCCCTGCAGGCTGCAGAATAGTTTATTCTACAAGACCACTAAACAGAAAATGCACCCAAAATACGCTCCGATCAATACAAATAACTATAACGAAGACTGTCTCAGAAATAATTTCGATCAATTTTATGCAATCGATTTGTTCTTTCAAGGAGTCCTTAATTCACTCAATCCCTGGTTGAGTTGTTACATGAATCAAGAAGGTTTAACTATGAAGATAAAGGCAGATATTGCAATCAGGGAATACCCGTGATGGTTTAATTAAAGAATTTTTGCATCTCACTTACAGAATATTGCTCCTTAAGTACAGCACAGCATTTATTTAAAATGTCCCAGAGGCAATTAAGCCCTTGATTAACAATAAAATTTTCTTCTTTAGCTTCATTCTCAATTAGCATGAAGCTCATTTCTCATTGCCTGGAACTTCCAGCATGCAGCACTCAACGGATTTAACTTGTATGTGATTCCATATAATCCACCAAAAAAAGATTAGAAGAGATTCAAGTATACAAAAGCTAGCCTTTTCTAAAGGTTAGCGTTCTTGTGTTGCAGTTTGCCTCACCTGCCACCTTCAACGTGCAGCCTAACCCTGTCCACAGAGCTATGATGACTGCACTCTGAGTTATGAGAGAAAACAAGGGGACCTGGTAACCAGGACACAATTTTTAACTCTGAGAGATCAGTAGCTCTTGAGCTCAAAGAAGAGGCCAAGACAGTGATTAATAACACACTTGCTCACATGACTGCTCTAGTCTGTGTTTTGAGAAGAAAGCAATGGTCACAAGTCCCAAAGAGCCAGCTCAGAAGACCTTTCCCACTTCCCTGGAAAGGAGGTGACTGGCAGGGAAAGAGTAGCAGCTAAGGGCATGGGCTCTGGTATCCAGCAGACTTGGATCTGGTGACATCTTAAGTGTGTTACTTAACCTCTCTAAATCTCAGGTTCATATTATGAGCTACGTTGTTGTGAGAAGTCCATGAAATGATGCACATAACACACCTGATAAGGTGCCTGGCCACAGCAAATCCAATCAATAATAGCTACTGTAAAGGAGGAGACAATACCCCTCCACTTTCCTGACCTCCATAAGCTAGACACATGGGTCTGGAACAGGGCACCTAGGACTCTGCTCAGGTATGCTGTACACACACACACACACACACACACACACGCACGCACACACACAGAGGCATGCGCACGTGGTGGCAGGCACTCTGCCACATCTCAGGACTGGGAGCCTGCTTCCATGCTGCAGGTCAGCACTGCAGAAGATAAAGAAGTCAGAATTACATCTCCTCTTTGATGTCCCCAGGTCTTCAGAACTTAATAGCTTGATGAGCCATATATGAATTTTGCCTTATGAGTAAATTTGTAATCAGCTGTACAACGATGTTTCATGATTATCTATGCACATTAATCTATATCTGAAAAGAGGAAAATCAAAAGAATTTTGCTATTCATTTTATTTTAATGTTAGACAAATTTTTATTCAGTAATTCATTGGTTCATCAAATAGGTATTAGACACCTAAAGCAAGCAGGATTGGGAGGAAGGGGGTGGGGGAAGATCTGCAAATGAGGAGGGGAGAATCAGCCTTGGGGGGGTTAAGCTCTAGCTGCAAAGACAGGGGTTTCTAAGGCAAGAGGGCAGATGCTAACACTGATTGGAAAGCACTGGCCCGAAACTGAGAGGTAGGAAGGGGAATTCCAAAAAGGCTTCTCACCCTGCCCAGTGTAGTTCAGTTGGTTAGGCATCGTCCTGCTGAGCGAAAGGTCGCTGGTTTGATTCCTGGCCAGGGCACACGCCTGGGTGCCCACTTGAGAGAGGCAACTGATTGAAGTTTCTCTCCCTCTCTTTCTCCCTCCCTTCCCCTCTCTCTAAGAATAAAGAAATAAAATCTGAAAAAAAAAGAGAGAGAGAAAGAGAAAGAGAGAGTTGCCATTCAAGCAACTTTTCTTTCATTTTTTTTTTTTTAAAGCAGCTTCTCAGAGGTGGTGACAACGGGTAGGGGCTTGGAGGTTGGATGACAAACTCCAGAGGCAAAAAGTACATTCTGAGCAAGCACGGTAAAGAAGGGCACAGGCAATCCACCAGTTTCCTCTCTTCAGTTATCAGTACCAATTTTGCTTTCTTTCCAAACACCATGCCCACCTCTAACTGTTAACATTGCTTTATGCATGTGGGGGATCTAGCTATTTGAAATATCAAGACAGTCTCCTTTTACTGACCCTGTAAATCTAATCAGTGACTAAAACAGTGACACCCAACATCCTAAAATTTTCTGAACGCAAAACTCCCTTTTTTGCTCTCTGATAAGATTTATTTATGCTTTAAAAATCATCTTAGAAATGTATAGGACTTAAGTAATAACTTAGGATCTGTTTTAGGATCCTCCATTAAAATCTTCCTTTAAAATCAGAATCATGTCAAAAAAAGATACAACTAGAGTACATCTTCCATTACCTGAAATTTATGAGAGCATTATGTAGGTACCTCCAAGTGTACCAGGGACAGTTTGTCTGTATGCAGATACATAATGTTAAAATAGAAGGTACCAGGAGTCATATGAAGGCAAACAAACCAGTCTCAGGGGTAGACTTTGTTATTTTTTTTCTAACATCTATTGAGCCCTTTATTTGCATCATTGCACCAAACCCTTGCAACAATCCTATAAAATAAGTATTATTATTGCCTCCTATTTTATATAGGAAAACAGGTTCATTTTATTCTGTAATTTTACATTTTCAAACATATAGCTGCTGACCATATTATGCCACATTTCACCACTGATACCAGTTTTCTCAGGGCATTGCCCAAGCCAAAGCATATTAATTCACATTCATAGTGGCCAGAAAAGCTTTACTCTTAAAAAGGAAAAATCCAAAGAATAATAACAAAAATGCCTTTTTCCCCTTCAAAACTCTCTATATGCTATTAGAACATGGCTCAGCAAACTTTTTCTGAAAGGGCTAGAGAGTAAATATTTCAGACTTTGTAAGCTGAGAGACAAACATGGGCATATTATATAAGGACTCAAATAACAAGACAGAAGAGAAATTTCCACACAATTTTTGTTGACAAAATTAATAGTTTACTGAGTACATTTTTTTTTTTGTAATACAGTATTACTCATGAGAAAAAAAGGTATTCTTTGGGCAGGGGTGGACAGCACTTTTGCTTAACTGCAATTCAAAGGTCATGTTCTCCATCATCAAATCATCCATTTCAAAAAAAATTCCTGCTTTGAGAGCAATGCAAAAACAGGTGGTGGGCAGGATTTGGCCTGTGGACCCTGGTTTAGAACTTTTCTCTAAGGGTTTAGCCATAGACAAATATACTCTGGAAACCCAGAATTTCACAGACACAGGACCAAATCACAGAGAAGTACCCTGACCACAATCAGGGAAATGGGGAAAAATGGTCAGGACTCAGGTCTGTGGCTTTAAATCACAGATGGGTGTATCAGCCCTAGTTATTACTCACAGACATCAATAACTAGAAAGCTTCTAGGTTCCTGCTCCCCTCCCTCCTGTGGGATTCTCATTTTTTTATATCACTTGATAATTTAGGAGGTTTGAAGTTGCTGCCACACCTACCAATTTGTGCTGCACTACAAAAAAGTCAGAGAGGGAGGGAGGGAGGGAGGGAGGGAGGGAGGGAGGGAGGGAGGGAGGAAGGCAGGAAGGCTGGCCTGACTAGTGTGGCTCAATAGGTTGAGTGTAGTCTTATGAAGTGAATGGTGATCAGTTCAATTCACTATCAGGGCACCTGCCTGGGTTGCAGGTTCAATCCCAGACGGGATGTGTGCAAGAGGCAACTGATCAGTGCCTCTTTCTCACATTGATGTTTCTCTCCCTCTTCTTCTCCCTCCCTGTTGACCCATGCACAACGGCAATGGTGGGGATTATCTTTGGGAACAGGGGTTGGATGGGGCAGGGGAGAGCAATGGGAGGGAAATGGGGACAACTATAACTGAACAACAATAAAAAATAAATTTAAAAAGGGGAAGCGAGGGAGGGAGGGAAGGAGACAGAGACAGGGAAGAAAGGGAGGGAGGGAGGGAGGAAGAAGAGTCAGTTTGGTGTGAATCACAAAAAGCAATGCTCTACTTTCTCTTATTTGTTTAATTCTTTTTAAATCACAATTTCTCCTGTGTTCCTTAATCTCTCTATCCCGACACCAATAAATTTCTTTTTTGACAAAGTTTTAACAGATCAGTTTTGTGTTCCTAAGTATATCCATCATTTTATCCCCCTTTTACATACAAAACCCTGAAACTCCATCTTTTGTGGACTCCTTGCTTTGTGTCACCACAGGGAAGGGGGTGTGGGAGGAGAGGGGAGAGAGGTGAGGAGGGTCGTTATTGGCTCACAAAGGTCCAGACAGTATTTGACTAAAAAAATGCAGAGCATGGGAGCAGGGTAGAAAAAATGAAACAGAAATCCCACAGACAGGGGAAGGTTTCTTTTTCTTTTAAAAGATTAAGGATTGTAGGTTTTCATGCTTACTCAGGTGGAACAAGAAAAGATTTTAACCTCTTTGCCTCATTCAGTTTGGATCTGAACAAAATAAAAGTCGAGCACATTCAAAACATCCATTATAATTTTCTTCTTCCCTTTAAGATGGCAAGACAACATCTGGTGAAAGATTCAGGGTTACATTCCACTCAATAACAGTCATAGAAAAGAAAAGTCAAGGGCACACCACAAGCGGAAAGGGCGACGGAACTTGTCCGGATTTTTCCTGCCTTTCACAGGGACAGATATTCTAGGTAAAGCTGCCTGATCATTGTGAAGTAAATTCCAGTTCTAGCATCAAGCAGGAATGACAAATTCTAGTTGCTCAGAATGAATACAAAAAGCACAGTTATTTTATAGAAGGAGCATGAGCTGTTTCTGTTGAGGAGAGGAACCAGATTTTCCAAATTGGTCCAGCTAGTAGTGCATGGTCTGAACCACCATTTACCTGCATCTGTAATGAACTAGTGCTCCTGGCGACTAACAATGCCTTCAGGCAGTAGTGTTGTATACTGGTGGTGCACAAAACAAAAAGCAAGGGAAATAGGCAAATGAAGAGAGGGAGGAAGTTAAGGCAGTAATTTTGACAATAAAGTAGAAAGCATTTTCCAGCATTCAAATTACAACAGGGATTCAGTTCAGCCTGAGTGCCCTCCATGTCTACATGGACAAGTCTGTTAATTCCCCTGATAGAGCTAAGTGATCAGTAGTTTTATTTATTGATTTTAGAGAGAGGAAGGGAGAGAGAGAGAATGAGAAACATCAATTTGTTGTTCCACCCATTTGGCATTCATCGGTTGATTCTTCTGAGGATCATACCGAAAACCTTGGTGTACCTGCACAACACTCGAAACAAATGATCCATCTGGTCAGGCCCTAATTATTTTTTAAATTTTTTATTTATTGACTTGAGAGAGAGAAAAAGAGAGAGAGAGATCAATTTGTTATTCCTCTTATTTATGCATTCATTGGTTGATTCTTGTATGAGTACTGACTAGGGATTGAACCTGCAACCTTTGGCACATCGGAACAACACTCTAATGAACTGAACTACCCAGCCAGTGCCCCAGTAATTAAATTTTTTTAGAGATTTTCTCTTCTCTAACCATTCCCACTGCATATTACATTATTGGAATTACACGATTTTAAAAATTAATCTAAATTTCTGATAAACAATGATAAGGAAGAACAGGAGATAATAGTTGGTAGGGGTGGGAGGGGGGAATAAAAGCAAAGGACTGATTTTAAGAGCCATGATTTTAAGGAGTTACGATTTTCAGAAGTGCTCTTTTTGCTGACCCCAGCACTAAACTGACATATAATAGATGCTAATTAAATTTAGACATGCATAAATAAATGAATGCAAAAGCTAAATAATATTAAATTAGCTTTAAATACATTTCCCTTTCTTCATTATATATTGGTAACAATTATTGTAAAGCATTGTTAAACTAGAAGAGCAAGTGAGTGGGCCTTCATCACCTATCTCGGCTTAATCAATTGCAAATATTTCTGTTCTCTCAGTAGAATCATCAGTTAAGTTTTGTTTCAATGCTTTGAGGCATTCTTCTTTTTTTTTTAAAGCATGCTAGAGAATCATTTATTCTGCTGCTAGGCTTTTTATTTAAGTAAAGAAATTAAAGTTGTCTTAACCTTTTAAGCAATGATTTGCTAGTCCTGCTTTGACTATACCAACCCATATAACTTTTCCATCCATGTTTATTTTTCTTTATATAGTACAACCTGCCATATTTGGCCTATATTAATAATGTATAACATACAGATGACCCTCTTCCTCAAACCCCTCTGAGGGAATCTTACTCTGGGGCTCCTTGGCTCTCTCACAGGCTGGTGCTGCTCTGCTACCCTCCCAGTCATGGTTTCTGTGGTCCTCTCCGCTGAGGCTCCAGGCTGTGGCACCTGCCCCTTGGCTTTCCTGCAGGAGCATCTTGAGCTGCACTGCTGTTTCCCTGGCCTGTGAGGACTGTGTGTGGACAATCCCCGGCAAGCCACTGCTCAGAGGCACCCTGTCCCCCAGTCCCACCCCATCTCCACACAGGGATGGAACCATCTTGCCCTTCCTCTTGGGCCTACTGTGGCCCATCCTAATAAAGATGAAGGCAAAGTGCTTCAAGTCTCACGTTATCACTGACAAAGAGGTCAGCAATGCCACCAAATGGTCAGCTGGTACCATGGCTGCCCCCAGGAAGGCCATGCATGCCACACTGTTCAGGCATTTGCATACTGCTAGTCAATTTTTAAAAGGCAAACCCAGCGATTGAATGGATACATTAATCCAGGAACCTGAGGCCTTAACTACCCAAACAAGCGGCCAACTTCCTGAGTGCCCACAGGTGCACCTTGAGATCTACAGCTATGGTGACAAGACCTGGAAAGATGGGACCCAACAGCACTCCATCCCCTGTTACACTCTGGTCAGCGGCTAGTGTGGCAACAGCACTAACAATATTAACATAACATGCATGGCAGGGAGGTGGAGTAGCACTTGGAGTCAGGACAGTCACACCTACAAGACAAAGTAAAGGCTGAAAGTGGTCCAGGATGCAGTGCTCCTTTCTTTCTCCTTCCTAATTTAACCAACAGATGAAAATCATGCTGTTAACTGACAGAGAAAGAAGAGGAATCTTTTCAATGACTCATCAATGGGCTAACAGCCATCTGCACTTTTTTAGGTACCCCCTGGAAAGGAGGAGAGGAGTGAGGATGTATCTTCTGACCTCTTTTCCTTCCTTCCATTTATTTATGTTTCCAAAGTCCATCAAACTCTGAAAATATTTGGCCCCAAACAGACCCATGTGTCCAAAGGCACACAGGTAATACTGTGCCTCAGAGGATGGCAAGTACCACCAACCACCATTCCTTGTGCCTTTTCCTTAAGCACAACTGATACTCAAGCAAATGACTGAGAAAGGAGTCCAATCTAACAGGCCACAGAAGAAAGCTTGAGCAAATGACCTATAGGTGGAGGGCCTTAGGGCTAAAATCACATATGCACTGTCCCCATATAAACGCCTGATACCTTTGCTGGTCACCAACAATGTGTAAGGCACAGCACAGCACACAAAGACATTCTAACCTCCTTATGTCATGTTTTTTAAAAGACAAGAGAAATCAGTCCAGATCATTCTTTCCAGTGCCTGTTGTTTCCAGCTTAAGATGAGAAAGAACTTTTAACGCAGGTCTTTATCCTGATCTACAGGATGAAGACACTGGCTGGTCCTTGCTGTTCTGCTTTCTCTGACTTGAATAGTAAGACCCTGTAGAACTTCTAGAACATAAGTACGCAGAAAGAAGTTTTCAGCATTCCAAAGCAGAAAAACAACTATCTTGGATATTTCAAAAACCTGCTGTGTTTAAGTGTTGAGAAGGGCCCAATTTATATTGAATGGATTTTGGGAAATACTCATTGCAAAACACATTCAAAACAATACAATGGGATCTGTTAATATTAATATTAATCATCGCTGTAAATGAAGAAGGTATCACTTCCTGTAAGATCTATTGTAAGGCTTAAAAGGACAATTTTCTTCATCTAGTATTTATTACACATTGGTTGTGGGACAGAGAACTAGGTATATTTTTAAGTCCAAATCTCTTACTTGCCTGTTTCAAAGAAAATGGCACAGGCCCACTTTTGCTACTTTTTGGATTCTAGATCAGACCAGCAGGAGGTTTGGGAGAGGGTGAAATGTCCTTATGTCCATTCATTCTTTCCACTTAGTTTCAGAAGACAAGGTACCCGGAGGACCATACTCCTCTGATTTTATGAGAGGGACTCCTGCCCTGCCCTCCCTCTGAAATCTTTATCTGAAAACGAACCTGCAACCCTGGAAGAAATGCGGTAGCAAGCTTGATTTTGTTGAGGAAGTTAAGGTTGTGGCATGTTTCTTCTTAGCAATCAACCATGCTGATTTTATGAAAAGAACATTTGGAGGATTTCCACTGTAGGAAATCCTTTAAATATCTGCAATTACGCTTCAAATAAGCAAGTGGAGCAGGTATTCCCCAGACACCAAGATCTTTGAGGTATTTTTCACAGAAATGAGGTTCTGAATATATGTCCTCATACCCTTTTTGGTGGCACAGAGAAGTAATGAGCAGGTAGTTTTGCTGGCCCTCAGTGTGCGTGAGGGGACTCAGAATGTAAAAACTTGATGTCCTGTAGATGCCTATTTCTTAGGAATTACAGGATGGGGGAGGGGCACAGCATGGGCCAAGACTGTGCTAGCCACTTTACCACATTCAGAGAAATGAGTTCTCACACCAAGCCCTGAGCAGTGGCTCTTCCCTATCAGAGGAAGAAAAATAAGTGACGGCCTGTGTCTTTTCCATGGCACCACTCTGCCTCCATTCTCTCTCCAGTTTCAAATCTGGAAAAATCTATCAGTCCAACTACTTCAGGTAGCATTCCAAAAACTATGGTCAGGCCTGAGTAGTAATCTACTCACAGACATGGTTCAGAGAAAACATGGTCACCCCCACAGAGTTAAAGCTAATTAATTATCAAAAACTAGGATACTTGGGATTTCCACTACTTATAATAATATTGTAAATATAATTAAAAACCCATTACACTGACAATTATAACAATGGTTTTATAATACCATAAGCCTGACAGAAAGTAGGAGTTTAATAAATAACATTCAATGAATGTTAGACCAGAAGCCTAGCATCTTATTGATTTTAAAACAATAATTTTTAAAATTCTTATGACTGCCTATGAAGTCTTTAGCAAGATAGTAGTAGTAATTATCATGAAACATACTCTAAAATCAATTCTGACAATTTTGACTTGTTTACTTAAACATATCTGATGCATAATTTCATTAAAGTAAATACAACTACTCCACTTTCAACTGAAAAACAAGTCCTTCAACAGGAAAAGATGGGATTCTATCTATCCATACCCAAAACTATCTTCTTCAGTCAGGACTGTTAATCTGTTGCTTTCACGCGCATGTGCAGTGGCTGAACTAACAAGGTGAAAAGCAACAGCCCTAAAAATAAATTCAGAGTATATAGTGAATAAAGCACAAAGAAAAGGGTATTTGCACACCACCAAAATACCCCCTTGGAAGCTGTCCTGGTTCATCAGAACCCAAATCCAACTTTTCAATGACACCTAAGTGTACGAATACCTAACAGACCTTGCATTTTCAATAAAGTAAACATTAACTGCCTTTCCAAAATCAGCTTATAAAACACAGTGGGTATGTGACTGAATTTTTTTAACTAGGAACTTTAAATACATCCTAATCTGTTTTGTGATCAAAACAACCAAAAGACTTAACATCACCACTGGGTTTTTATAGCATAGTACTAAAACATCCCTTCATGTCTCTGATGGTCTCTCAACAAAGCTGATTAGTTGAAAGAAAAGAAGGAAGGAAGGGAGGAAGAGAGAGAGGAAGGAAGGAAAGAAAGAAGGAAGGAATCCAGTTTCCTATCTGATCCTGACCATCCAGGGCCCAACCTTCTACTCTCCCCAGCAGCCTCAGTGATAGCACAAATTGGTAGCCCTCGTTCATCCCTTTCTTGCTGTTACTTCCTTTGAAAGCCATTCCTGAAACTTCCTCAAGCCTTGAGTTTCTGAGTAACAGGCAGATCTGGTACCTTTTAAAAAGTTAACCACAGCAAATCACCATCTTTTTTTAAATTGAATTTGTTGGGAGTGACACTGGTTAATAAAGTAATAAATCGCCATCTTACTTACAGTTAGGTCTTGCCTTCTTTTACACCATTTCTTTACGCCACCGACCTGAGATTGGGCTCTTCCCTGAGCCAAGCCCTCAGCTAACAGTCATGTTTAAGATGGGCCCTGCTTGTCAAAGATTAGAGAGGTAACTGCAGCATAGGCTCCTCTTCACCATAGCCAAGTAGGCTCAATAAATGCTAATACTCAGCGTGACGCATCAAGAACTTTAAGCCTCCGCAATGTCTAAACAGAAAGTATCACAAATTTACTGAAATTATCTGTGGCACAAAAGAGAAGAGAAGGAATTAATCAAAGTCTCTCTCTTAATGCAATGCTTGACTGAAATACCCCAATCCCTTTTTAAATAGGATGCTGGTGGCAAGTGACCCTGATGGCATGCCCCAGTGAGACACACAAGGAACACTTGTTCCATTTTTTTCTTTTATGACCTCATTAAGGAGGATTTTGAAGATTGTTCCTGAATATGAGAACAAAGTGTCTTAAGACATTGCTAGCTTTTTGTGTCTTTAGCCTTTTTCTGCTGGGATGGCCTTTAGGGTCTGTGTTTATAACTAGGTACACTCACGCTCATACTCACCTCCCCCCAAGACAAGAATCAGGCAAGGTGATCTGGACAAAAACAGTCAGAGCTGCACACCTCTAAATGCAGAGTTGAGCTAATTTCTTTCACTGGAGACTTTTGCCAAGACCAACTTGGGATCGGTTCTTTTTCTTTTTTTTTCATCTTCTCTGAGTTGTAGCTGCCACTAATTAGCTCTGGCGGGTGTTTCGAGGCTCTTACCAAGGGAGGGTACAGACTGCCAAATCTGCTAGTGTGAAAATACTCCACCGCCAGAACATTTTTCTCTGAGTGTTTGTTGATTCCACGCTTTGATTTAATATGGAAGATTGTATTTTTCTATCAGAAACAAACAGATTTATAACAGAAGACTTGACAGGCAAACAGGGAAAAAGCAAGCCAAGGACTAAACCTAAATGCAGTATTTTTATTGACTTCTTTGAAACCAAATAACCTGGCATATTAGTGTGTGCATTCTGCAACAGACATTCAGCCCCATTGTACTACTTAGAAGAGAAGAAAAAGAAACCCTACTGTTTGAAACCCAGCAGAACATCCCCACAACAGGGCACAACTGTTCCCTCATGCATGAATGGAAAGGAGATAAAAGAAAAGATGAACTTCTGAGGTACAGCAAAAAACAAAGACAACAAAAGTGCTGATCATGAGGGAATGACACAATTCATTGCAGCCAAAAGGATGAGAAAAAAGGAGCTCAGACAATGGTGAGGACAGCTAAGTGACACGCAGGAGAACTGAAAAATCTACAGAAGTGTCTTTTCTCTTGATCCTCGATGAAAAACAATTAAATGTTAGTACATCTGTCATAAAAAAGATCACTGAAACCTGTTACCATCATTATGCGTGGTAAACGTAAACACCCAAATTGTAACTCTCCACTTAAACATTGCCATCTCTCAACCGCATACTGATGTCTCTCCCTCTTTCTCCCTCCCTTCCCCGCTCTCTAAAAGTAAATAAATAAAATCTTAAACAGACAAACAAAACATTGCCATCTCTGTTTCTTACACTTGCTAAAATGAAAAGTTTTATTTCTATGACACTTTACAACACCTGCTTGTGTTGTAAAAAATCATAAAGGCTCGGGGATCCTGAAGCTGTGTGTGTATACATGTATGGAGATATGGATACAAAAGTTTAAAACACTCTATGTAAAAGATGGGCTTTAGGAAATTTATATGTAAACTCAGCTTTTGTTTATAAAATATTTTCTGCTTGACTCACATTATAATTATAGAAATATCTGCTGTAAATTTTGGATTGGTTTTATCTAGTAGCAGCTCAAAGCATTTTGGCTTTAAGTTTCTTCGCTCTCAAACTTCACTGCCAAGAAAATATTGTTTGAAAACACTTAATATGAAGGGAGGAAGCTTATACTTTTAGGTCAAGGCAGTCATGTGTATGTGATAGGAATAATTATCATTTGATCCTTCTGTTTTTCTTAAACAGAGGCACACCTGTCCACACTTCACTAATGTTCGGTCCTGCTAATGAAGTGTTCAGTGAGAAAATCCCATCAACCAAATATATTAAAAAAACCACCATATGAAATCCCCACTAGATGTTTATTGCTCAGGAAGTCCACCAGCCTGGGAAAATCACACTGTTTTAAAGTGAGCTCCTGGGCATTATTCCTTGCTTGATAACATGCAGCCACTCACAAAATGCAAAAAAAGCAGTTATTGACCCTGTCAGAATGCCTGATTAATGGATAAACACTGTAATTGATTAGCCGAGAAGTGTGAATTAAAACAGGGCATGGCATCAATAACCAGCTTCTAACAAAGGTGGTTGATGTAAAATGTAAAACAAGAGCCCTCGGCTATATCTCATCAAAGGCACTTTTCTTAAAATGGGAGAGAGAGGGAAATAAACAGGCCTAGCATCCTGTTTTCTGAGATGCTTTTATCTTTCCTCTTTGTAAGGACGCTTGTGTTGAGCCACCAGCAAACGATATAGGAACCCACTCCTCAGTCCACTTTCAGTCCACCTTTGGATAGCAAGCAGAGTGAGGCAGTCAATGCTGCTATTGTTCTGGGACTTTAAGAAAAAGCACATAAGAAGTCTTCTTATTCTCTCTTCATTTTGCTTACTGGGAACTCTTTTGACTTACGTCCTCATGGCAAAGCAAATTCCGCTTGCTCCAGTGCCCCTGAACAGACCAGAGGTGCTACTCACTGGAGCACTGCTTCCATCTGTTTCTGCAGGTGAAAAATTCATTCATTCAGTCAGTCACCCAGCATCTAGTATAGACCAGTTACTCTTCTGAGCTGAGAAGTACAAAGATAAGTAAGGTTTATGTCAGGCTGAGTAGATGCAGACCCCACTTCTGGTTAAAATACACCATAATATGGGATAATATAAAGCAAAAAAATTCTTTTAAAAAGATTTAATATATAACTGAGCTTGAAAAAAAAAGGAAATGAAATCTTCAAGTGCTGAAATAAAGCAGGAACTCTAGGAGCTAATGCTGTGTGCAAAGAGAGTTAGTAGCCCTGGAACAAGAACTACAGGCTGGAGTATCAACACCCATTTGGGACAGAAGATACCAGGTTGGGCCTGTGCAAGGTGAGGGAACTGGACAAACTAGACCTGTTAAAAAGCTATCTAATCCATGAATAGGGAACTGGAAGAATTGTGTCCCCCAAAGAAATAGCAGGCAGCTTAAGGTCTGGCTTGAGCTCTGTGAAAATAAATAAAGCCTTCGTATGAGTCATCTAAACTATGACCCTGTGCTAAGAGCAAATGCAGGCATGAAGTTTATACCACCTGGAAGGGTTGAAAGCCATTATTAGAGAAATAAAATTTTTTAAACTTGAGTTCAAGACCCTAAAACAACTGAGTCTTGGTTTGCAGAAGAAAACTGCAAAGCAGTGCTGCAAGAATGCAAACACAAACCAGGGCACACCGATTCCCAGAGGCAAAAACTATCCCCGCTAAAGATGAGCTCAAAATAAAGAACCCCAACATGTGAAGAATAAACCACCAGGCAGAAGAGTTAGCAAGTATAACATAAGGGTGACTAGACACCTGGGAACTTGAAATAAGTGAAAACTTAGAAAAGACTCTCAAATACACATGTTTGAAGGTCTTAAGATTAATTCAGGAAGGAATAGTACCCATTGAAAGAATAGGATAGTATTGAAAATAAAAATTAATTTTAAAAAGAATGAAATAGCATTTTCAAAAGGAAAAATATAGCCATAAATTAATAAGTAAAACAGCAGATTAGACAGAGTTGATGAAAGAATTAGTAAACTACAGGATGAATGAAAAGAAATTATATAGTCTGTGTTAGAGAGGTAGGTGATAGGAAACAAAAAGGGCAGAATGAGACATTTAAAATAAATATCAGGCCCTGGCTGGGTAACTCAGTTGGTTAGAGCATCATCACCATTCACTAAGGTTGTGGGTTCAATCCCACAACCCTAAGTACCCTCACGGTACTTATGAGGAGCAACCAATGAATGTATAATAAGTGGAACAATGAATTGATGTCTCCCTCTCTCCTCCCATCTCTAAAATCAATAAATAAAAATATATAAATAAATGTCTAAGACAGAATGGAAAGAATGAGGATTTCTGACAGGGACATACTCAGAACTGAAAGAAATATATAAGTTCTCAGGTTAAAGAAGCAGAGCCATGAGCTGGAGAAATAATGAAAATCAAAACCTAAACATATAGGTATGAATCTATAAAATGCCTGTTTTTTTTTAAAAAAAAAAAAGAGAGAGAGAAAGACTGATTACTCATGAAGAAGGAACAATTTTGCTGCATAATATAATGATCCTAGGCAGCAAAATAAACACAAAAATAATTGAACAATATCTTCAAATCACTGAAATAAAACAACCTTTAGCCTTGAATTCAGCTAAGTTATCATTCAAAATATGGACCAAATAAAAGATTTTCCAGTCAAAGCCTGAAAGAAGCTATTTCTCAGTTCTTTCCTGAGAGATTTGACCAAAGAATTATTATTTCAGAATAAAAGAGATTGAATCCAGAAGGGAGTGGGATTCAAGAAAAAATTATTAGCAAAGAGACTATAAGCAGGTAAATAAATCTAAAGGAGCCTTTACTATAAAAAGAATATCAGCAGCAGTAATAATAATGTTTCATTTAAAACAAACTACTAAAAAATCAACAACCAAAAATAAAGCACTAGACTTAGATAACATAATAGCCAGAAAACATGAAAGATTGGAGGGATGTGTGTCAGGCTAAAATATTCTATCTAGGACATTTTGTTCAGAAGGAGAATAGAGAACTATTAGTTAACTTTTTACTTTGTTAAATCAAAAACGCCATTAAAATTCTAAAAGTAATCACTAAAAAAATAGAATGTATAATGTCAAAATGACTATAAGGGAGTAAATAAAATAGATGGAATAAATAAAGCTAAGTAAATCCAATAAAAAGCAGGAAAAGAGGAAAATATGGCAAATAAATAGCATAGTACATAAAAATAGTGAAATAAGCTTGGAAAAATAAATTTAACTACACTAGTTATCACAACAAATATAAATATTAAATATCCCCCAGATCCAAGATGGCAAAAGAAGGTGGAAGCTAACTAACCTCCTCCCAGGACCAAACTGGAATTACAGCTAAATTATAGAAAAATCATCCTGAACCAGCTGAACACTAGCCATCCAGAAGACTTATAACCAAGGACTTACAGAACAAAACACATAACCACAACGAGACTGGTAGGGAGTGCAGAGGTGGCACAATAGGCCTGGCTGGGCTCCCATGGCTGCAGCTGAAGTACTGGAGAGATATTTCAGTGGCTAGGGTCGGGGGCAGGTTCCCCTAGGCAAGTGTGGGATCCAAACCACAAGCTGGGCCCTGCCCCCAGGCTACAGCACTAGACCAGGAAAGAACCCAAATAACATCCAGCTGTGAAAAGCAGCAGGGTTTCTCTCTGCCACAGAGAGATGGATAGAGATGCAGAGAACCTCTTAAAGGGCCAACACACAAAATTTTGTTTGCAGCCACTTACCATGGGTTCTGGCAAAGGGAGGGCAGAGTGGACTAGAGCCATGTGAGAAGAGTCAGGGTTGGTGGCTCTGTGGAGCGAGCTGAAGAGTCAGCAGCCAGGGTCTCTGTGCTCAGTCATTCCCCATAATGCAGAAGCCACCTTTCTTGAGCAGAGCACTCCCTTCCACACAGCATAAGCCTGGGTTTGGGGGGAGCATTAGCCCCACCCACAAGAATCCTTCTCACCCTGCCCTATGGAGCTTAAGCTTAGGCTGCTGAGGAATATAGCTGGAGGCACTTTCAGTGATTAAGCCTAGCAGAAAGCCTGCGGGTGACAGTGGACCTCTGGGAGCTTTGAGACTTTATCTGACCCTCCCCCAGGCCCGGTGCTGGTGAAAGCTGGTCTTTGTGCATAGCTTGGCTCTTTCTACACATACTTAGGTCCAAGAGAGGGACCCACAATGTGTGGATTGCTGATAACTCCAAACAGGTTGCCCAGAGCCAGTCATAGGGAACATCTGACATAGGCATGCACCAGAGTCTTTGCTGATGTACTTAATACATAAACAATAACAAGGAGGCAGTCAAATTTGGAAGACAAAGAAACAGGCATCAAATGAAAGAACAAGAGAATTCTCCAGAAGAAGAGCCAAATGAAATGGAGGCAAGCAATTTATCAGGTAAGCATTTAAAGTACTGATTATACGACCGACACTCAACAGCATGAAAAAAGATGTAGAAACCATGAAAAACAACTTGTCAAATAAAGAATGTAACATCTGCAATAAATAATGCACTGGAAGGAATAAACAGTATGTTAGATGAAGCAGAAGACTGAATCAGTGATTTGGAAGACAAAGTAGAAAAAACACCCAAGTAGAACAGCAAAAAGAAAAAAGAATTTAAAAAAAAGAAGTATTTAAGGGACCTTTGGGAAAACATAAGTATAACAACATCCACATCATGGGGATACCAGAAGGAGAAGAAAGTGTGGAAGAGATTGAGATGTATTTGAAGAAATAATGACCAAAAACTTCCTTAACCTGGTGAAGGAAAAGACACAAAAGTCCAGGAAGTGCAGAGTCCCAAACAAGATGGGTCCAAAGAGGCCCAAACCAAGACACATCATAATTAAAATGGGAAAGCTTAAAGAC
The DNA here is from genome assembly GCA_004027475.1 of Anoura caudifer. Taxonomy (NCBI): domain Eukaryota; kingdom Metazoa; phylum Chordata; class Mammalia; order Chiroptera; family Phyllostomidae; genus Anoura; species Anoura caudifer. The sequence goes on along the minus strand of PVKU01004864.1, from coordinate 107,099 downwards.
AAGGAGAGAACCTTAAAAGGCACAAAAGAAATGCAGTTAGTTACCAACAATGAAGCTCCCATAAGACTGTCATGTGATTTCTCAACAGAAACATTTCAGGCCAGAAGGGAGTGGCATAAAATATTCAAGGTGATGAAAAGCAAGGACCTATAGCCAAGGCTACTTTACCCAGCAAGGCTACCATTTAAAACTGAAGGAGAAATAAAGAACTCTTCAGACAAGAAAAAGTTAAAGAAGTTTGTTAATACCAAACCAGTATGGCAACAAATGTTAAAGGGCTTGCTTTAAGAAGAAAAAGGGAAAAAAAGGAAATAGTTAAAAATAAAAATGGCAGCTCTGGCTGGTGTGGCTCAGTGGATTGAGCACCAGCCTGCAAACCAAAAGGTTGCCGGTTCGATTCCTGGTCAGGGCACATGCCTGGGTTGTGGGCCAGGTGCCCAGTAGGGGGTGTGTGAGAGGCAACCACACATTGATGTTTCTCTCCCTTTCTCCTTCCCTTCCCCTCTCTAAATATAAGTAAAATATTTAAAAAATAAAATGGCAATAAATATATATCTATCAGTAATCACTTTAAATGTAAATGGCTTAAATACTCAAATCAAAAGAAATAGTAGCTGAAAGAGTAGCTGAATGGATAAGAAAACAAGACCCATATATGCTGTCTCCAAGGAACCCATCTCAGAATGAAAGATACACACAGACTAAAGTAAAGGGATGGAAAAAGATATTTCATGCAAAAAGAAAAAAAGCTGGGGTAGCAATACTTGTATCTGAAAAAATAGACTTTAAAACCAAGGCTATAGTAAGAGACAAAGAGGGGCATTACATAAGGGTAAAGGGAGCAATCCAACAAGAGGATATACCCTAGTAAACATTTATACTCCCAACATAAGAGCACCTAAATATGTAAAGCAAATCTTGATGGACATATAGGGAGAGCTCAACAGAAGGACAGACATAGTCAAGGATTTTAACAGCCCATTAACTTCAATGGATAGATCTTCCAGACAGAAAATCAACAAGGAGACAGTGGCCTTAAAAGACACTCTAGATCAAATGGATTTAATTTATATATCCAGAGCATTTCACCCCCAAAGCAGCAGAATATACATTGTCTAGTGCACATGGAATATTTTCTAGGATAGACCACATGTTAGGGCACAAAACAAGTCTCAGTAATTTTAAGACTGAAATCATGTTAAGCATCTTCTCTGACCACAATGCTATGATACTAGAAATCAATCACAAGAAGAAAACTAAAAACTACAATGACATGGAAGTTCAATAACATGTTATTTTTATTAAACAATGAATGCGTCAACAATGAGATCAAGGCAGAAAACAAAAAGATACCTTGAAACGAATAAAAATGAGGACACAACAAGCCAAAATCTTTGGGACACAGGGATAGCAGTCCTAAAAGAGTAATTCACAGTATTACAAGACTATCTCGAGATACAAGAAAAAGCTCAAATAAACAATTTAACCTTACACTTAAAGAAAAATGAACAATGAACAAAGCCCAAAGTAAGTAGAAAGAAGGAAATAAAAATGATCAGAGCAGAAAACAACTGAAATAGAGTCTAAAAAAATACAAAAGATCAATGAATCCAAGAGCTGGTTCTTTAAAAACATAAACAAGATTGATAAACCTTTAACCAGACTCGACAAGAAAAAAAGAGAGGGGACCCAAATAAATAACAACAAAAAGGAAATAAGAGTAATAACAACTGACACCAAAGATATATGAAGGATTATAAGAAAAATCAGGAACAACTATGTGCCAACAGTTGAGCAACCTGAATGAAATGGATAAGCTCCTAGAAACATGAAATCTTCCAAAACTCCACCAAAAAGAATCAGAGAATCTGAATAGACAGATTACACCTAGCGCAAATGAAGCAGTAATCAAAAAACTCCCAACAAACAAAAGCCTTGGATTAGATGGAATCACTGGTTAATTTTACCAGACATTCAAAAAAAGAACTAACAGCTCTCCTTCCCAAACTATTCCACAAAATTCATGAGGAAGGAAAACTGCCAAGCTCATTTTACCAAGCCAGCATTATTTTAATTCCAAAACCAGATAAAGACACTACAAAAAAAAACCCCAAATTATAGGCCAATATTCCTGATGAACATAGACACTAAAATCCTCAACAAAACATTAGCAAACCAAATACAACAATGCATCAAAAAGATCATATACCATGATCAAGTGGGATTTATTCCTGGGATGTAAGGTTGGTACATTCCCAAATCAATAAATGTGAAACACCATATAAACAAAATGAAGAATAAAAACCCCATGATCATATCAATAGATGCAGAAAAAGCATTTTTTTAAAAGATTTCATTTACTTTATTTTTAGACAGAGAGGAAGGGAGGGAGAAAGACAGGGAGAGAAACAATGCGTGGTTGCCTCTTGCATACCCTACTGGTGACCTGGCCTGCAACCCAGGCATGTGACCCCATGAGAATCAAACCAATGACCCTGTGGTTCTCAGGCCAGCTCTCAATCCACTGAACCACACCAACCAGGGCCAGAAAAAGCATTTGATAGGATCCAGCACCCATTTATGATTAAAAAAAAATCAGCAAAGTAGAAATAAACATAATAAAGGCCATTTATGACAAACCCACTGCCAGCATCATACTCAACAAGAAAAAACTACAAGTGTTCCCCCTTAAGATTAGGGACAAGATAGGAATGTCCACTTTCAACTCTCTTATTAAACATAGTATTGGAGGTCCTAGACACAGCAATCAGACAAAAAGAAGAAATAAAAGGCATCCAAATTGGAAAGTGAGATGTAAAAATGTCATTATTTGAAGATGACATGATGCTATAATAGAGAACCTTCAAGATTCCACCAAGAAACTACTAGAACTGATAAATCAATTCAGTAAAGTAGCAGGATATAAAATTAGTAACAAGAAATCAGATGTATTTTGTATGCCCATACCAAACTATCAGAAAGGGAAATTAAGAAAACAATCCCATCACAATTGCTTCAAAAAGTATTTTATTCTTTTACAACCTAACCAAGGATGTAAAAGACCTGTACTTGGAAAATTATAAAGTGCTGAAGAAGATTTAATAAGTGTGAGAGCACATACCATGTTCATGAATGGGAAGATTTAAAGTCATTAAAATGTCCATACTATGCAAAGCTATCTATAGATTCAATGTAATTCCTATCAAGATACCAATGGCATATTTCACAGAAGTACAACAAATATTTCAAAAATTTATATGGAACCAAAAAAGACCCTGAATAGCAACATTGATCTTCAGAAAGAAGAACAAAGTTGGAGGAATCACATTACCAAATATCAAACTATACTATAGGAATACAGCATGGTGCTGGCATAAAAACAGACACATAGATCAATGGAATAGAATAAAAAGCCCAGAAATAAATGCACACCTTTAGAGTTGATTAATATTTGACAGAGGAAGGAAGCACATACAATGGGATAACAATAGTTTACTCATTAAATGGTGCTGGCAGAAGTGGACAGATACATGCAGAAAAATGAAACTAGACCACATTCTTACATCACACGTAAGAATAAACTCAAAATGGACTAAAGACGTGTTAGGTTTGAAACCATAAAAACCCAATAAGAAAATATATGCAGTAAAAACTCAGACATTGCTCATAGCAGCAATATTTTTTCTGGTAAATCTCCTCAGACAAGGGAAAAAGAAAGAAAAAATAAACAAGCGGGACTACACCAAACTAAAAAGTTTTTGTTCTGCAAAGGAAACCATCAACAAAATAAAAAGACAACGCACTGAATGGGAGAACATCTGAGAAGAGGTTAATATCCAAAATTATAAAGAACTTATATGTGCAAAGGACCTAAACAAACACCATTCCAAAGAGAACATACAGGCGGCTAATAGACATTCGAAAAGATTCTCAATGTCACTAATTATCAGAGAAATTTAAATTAAAACCACAATGAGACATCACTTCACAAGGATCAGAATGGCTAACATATAGATCAACAAACAAGAAGTGCTGACAAGGATGTGGAGAAAGTGGAACGCTTGTGCACTGTTGGTGGGAATGCAGTTTGGTGCAGCCACTGTTGAAAGCTGTATGGAGTTAACTCAAAAAATTAAAAGTGGAAGTGCCTTGTGATCCAGCGATTTCACTTATAGAATTTATCCAAAGATCCCAAAACACTAATTCATTGCATCATTATTTATAATCACCAAGATCTGGAAGCTGCCCAAGTGTCTATCAGTAGATGAGTGGATAAAACAACTATGGAAATTTACACAATGGAATACTACTCAGATGTAAAAAAGAAGAAAATTTTACCCTTTGCAACTGCATGGATGCACTTGGAGAACAGTATGCTAAGTGAAATAAGCCAGACAGAGAAAGATAAATACTGTAACATTTCATTCATATCTGTAATCTAATGAACAAATTGAACTAACAAGCAAAATAGAGACAGACTCATAGAGAGCAGGCTGATAGCTCTGTTGAGGGAGTGTTGATGGGTAGAGGGATCAAGCAAAAACTAAGACTCATGGACATGGACTGTTGTAAGTCCCAGTAAGGTGATTGTGGGGGGACAGGGAGTGGGTAGAGTTGGAGGAAGGTATATGTGGGATACATGGTAATGGAAAAAATGCAATAAAAACTAAATAATTTTTAATATAATAAAATTTTTTAAAAATTAAATATCCTCATTAAAATAGAGAGAATAAATGCAAAATAAAACACAATGATCCAATTACATTCTGTTTATAAGAGGCATACGTTAAACTAAGGACACAGAAAGGTTAAAATTTTTTTCCAAAAATATGGTGATAAGACTTCTAGCCAAGATGGAGGTGTAGGTGGACACAATGTGCCTCATCGCACAACCAAAATTAAGGACAACAAAGATTTAGAAACAAGAAAACAAGCCGAACTGATAGAAAAATTGAACTGTTCGGAAGTCCAACAACCATTCATCCAGACCAGTAAGAGGGGTGGAGTCCCAGCAGGAAAAAGTGGAGGTGGTGGACCCAGGCACACAGGCAAAAGTGGCTGGCAGATCCCAGGCATGCAGGAAGCGGCTAGCAGACCCCAGGCCCACAGGTGGCAGCTAGCAGACCCCAGGTACAGGGTGGTGATGGTGCAGACCCAGTGAGGCCGTGCAAGGCGGCTGGCTGACCAGGAGGTCCCACATTCCCGCAGAGATAATCCAGGCGAAGGGGAAGTGGTGGAAAGGACTGGAATCCGAGAGAGAGCAGAGCAAGCACCATTGTTCCCTCTCAGACTCAGCCCCCACATACAGCGTCACTACCAGGCTACTGGGCTGCCCCGCCCTGGGGAACACCTAAGGCTCCACCCCTCACATAACAGCCCTGAACAGACCAAAAAAACACACAAATGGCTCAAACAGGAGAACAGAACAAAGCCCCAGAGCCAATTCATCTAAGCGATGAAGAGATAGCCAACCTATCAGATGCATAGTTCAAAGCCCTGGTGATCAGGATGCTCACAGAATTGGTTGATTTTTGCTCACAAATTAGATGAACAAATGAAGGCTACAATAAGTGAAATGAAGGGAAACACGCAGGGAACCAATAGTGATGGGAGGAAAACTGGGACTCAAATCAATGGAGTAGACCAGAAGGAAGAAAGAAACAACCAAACAGAAAAGAATGAAGAAACAAGAATTCAAAAAAATGAGGAGATGCTTAGGAACCTCCAAGACATCTTTAAACATCCCAACATCCGAATTATAGGGGTACCAGAAGGGGAAGAAGAAGAACAAGTGGAAAAGTTATGTGAACAAATAATAAAGGAGAACTTCCCCAATCTGGCAAAGGAAATAGACTTCCAGAAAGTCCAGGAGCTCAGAGAGTCCCAAAGAAGTTGGACCCAAGGAGGAACACACCAAGGCACATCATAATTCCATTAGCCAAGATTCAAATGAAGGAGAGAATTCTAGAAGCAGCAAGGGATAAGGGGATAGTCACCTACAAAGGAGTTTCCATCAGACTGTCAGCTGATTTCTCAAAAGAGACCTTCCAGGCAAGAAGGGGCTGGAAAGAAGTATTCCAATCATGAAAGTCAAGGACCTACATCCAAGATTGCTCTATCCAGCAAAGCTTTCATTTAGAATAGAAAGGAAGATAAAGCGCTTCTCAGATAAGGTCAAGTTAAAGGAATTTATCATCACCAACCTCTTATTATATGAAATGTTAAAGGGACTTATCTAAGAAAAAGAAGATAAAAAATAGGACAGTAAAAAGACAGCAAACTCACAGATATTAAGAACCATACCTAAAACAAAAGCAAACTAAGCAAACAAGTAGAACAGGAACAGAAACACAGAAATGGAGATCACAAGGAGGGTTAGCAACAGGGAAGTGGGAGGAGGTGAGAGGGGGAAAAGGTACAGTGAACAAGTAGCATAGATGGTGGGTAGAAAATAGACAGGGAGAGGGCAAGAATAGTGTGGGAAAAATAGAAGCTAAAGAACTTAGACACATGGACATGAAAAAGGGGGGGAATGTGGGTGGGAGGGGGTGTGCAGGGTGGAGGGGAATGAAGGGGGAAATGAGACAACTGTAATAGCATAATCAATAAAATATATTAAAAAATTAAAATTAAAAATGCAAAAAAATATATGGTGATAAACATTTTGTCAGGTGACACTGCCTGTTTTGGCCATAACTTGCCTGGCAGAGACTAGGTTCTCAATACATGTTGCTGAATGAATGGCTGAATTAATTAATGCAATATCAAATAAGACAGATACAGAAGCAAAAACATTCTTGGGGGGGGGGAAGAAGATCATTATCTAATGATAAAAAGAACACTTTATCAGAAAGAAATAATAGTCCTTAAATTGTAGACATCTAAATATATGCAAAAATTATCAGAATTTCAGATGTAACCAACAAACTCACAACCAGATGCAAAAACTGATAGGTCTAAAAGACAAAAATTTGGTAAGAATATAGAAGTCATGAAGAGCATGTTAATAAGCACTACCTAACAGACCACAAAAATTTTCTTGACTCAAAAATTAGACAATACACCTTTTCAAGTAAAATAGAATATTTATAAAGTGTGACCACTTACAAGGCCATTAAGGAAGTCTCAGGAAATACAAGTTGATGTACAAACCACACAGTCTCTGACCACAGTGCAGTGAAATCAGAAATTAATCATTTTGAAAACTTAAACATACACTTTTAAATAATTCATGGCTCTAAAAAATTATAATTGAATACAAATATTTAAAATATGGAAAAAATAAAACATTACATATCTAAATTTGTAAACTACCTCAAACAGCTCTTAGGGGAAATTTATAAATTTAAATGCTTATATTGTAGCTCTGGCCAGGGAGTTCAGTTGGTTAGGCATTGTCTCAATATACCAAGGTTGCAGGTTCGATCCCCAGTCAGGGCACATACAACAATCAACCAATGAATGCATATATAAGTGGAACAACAAACTGATGTCTCTCTCTTTCTCTTTCTCATCAATAAATTAAAAATGCATAAATTATAGATTTAAGAATATTAATAAGGTAGGTTTTTGTACTCAGGCCATTATTTTCAAAAAGAGCAAGGGACGTAATCCAATGCAAGTAGAAAGGATAATAAAAATAAGAGTTAAATTAACTAAATAGTTAACAAAAGATAAGGAAGAGCATCAAAATAAAAAACTGATACTCTGGAAAGGCCAAATTGACAAATCTTTAGTAAGATCAAGAAAAAGAAAGCACAAATAAATATTATTAAGAAATACAAAAGAAACTAAAACTACAGATGCAGTAAAGGTTTTTTTTTTTTTAAAAAGAGAGCCCTGACCGATGTGGCTCAGTTTGTTGGGTGTCCCCCCACAGAGTGAAAGGTCACCAATTCGATTCTGGTCAAGGTATATGCCTGGGCTGTAGGTTCAGTCCCTATTTGGGGTGTGTACAGGAGGCAATCAGTAGATGTTTTTCTCCCTTTCCCTCCCTCTTCCCTTCACCTCTCTTTAAAAATAAATAAATACAATGTTTTTAAAAAATAAAATACTAGAAACAATTTTATGGCAATTTGAAAACAAATGTTGTGGATAATGTCCTAAATAAACACAAGCAACCAAAAGTGACTTAATAAGAACTATGAAACACAAATTACATAATCTCTAACAAGTTTTAACAATTCTTTAAGGATCAGATAACTCATAACTTATAAAACAAATTGTTCCAGAGAAGATAAATAAGAGGAAGAGTTCCTCAAATAATTCTCAATTTATTTTGAAGAGATTTTAAAACCAAAGAGAGTAAATACAAAAAAAAAAGTAAATTAAAGGTTGGTCTCATTTATAAACATAAATGTAAAATTCCTGGATTTTAGCAAACCAAATCCATAAAAGGGAAAAAAATTGTGTTATACCTATAATGCAAGGATAATCTGACATTAGGAAGTATACTAGGATAGTTCATTTAACAGATTAGAGAAGTTTTTAAGCATCTCAAAAGATGTGGGAAAAACATTTGGTAAAATTTAATCTAAAAAATTTTATGCATGAAAAGCCCATATCAACAGAGCAAAAAGCCAACCGACAAAATGGGAGAAAATATCTGCAACTCACATTTATGATAAGGGATTAATAACCAGAATATATAGAGAATTCCTAAAACTCAACAACAAAAAACAACACAATTAAAAAATGGACAAAGGACTTAAATAGACATTTTTCAAAAGAAGATATTCAAATGCCCAATAAGCACATGGATAGCTGCTCCATATCACTGATCACTAAGGAAATGCAAATCAAAACTACAATGAAATACCACCTCATACTACTATCAAAATGTATGAATATAACAAGCATTGGTGACAATGTGGAGAAAATGAAACCCTTGTGCACTGATGGTAGAAATGTAAAATGGTAGAGTCACTGCAGAAAATAGTATGATAGTTCCTCAAAAAATTAAAAGTAATATGGTAGGATTACCACATTATGCAGCCATACCACTTCTAGGTATACTGTAAAGCAGGGAAAGCAGGGTCTTCAAGAGAGGGTTGTACACGCATGTGTCAGCAGAATTATCTGCAACAGCTAAAATGTGGAAGCAACTCAAGTGTTCATCACAGATAAATGGATAAGCAAAATGTAATATATAAATACAATGTAATATTATTCAGGTTCAGAAAGGAAGGAAATTCTGACACACACAACATGGATGAACATGGAGCACATCAGGCTAAGTGAAATAAGCCAGTCACGAAAAGACAAACCTTTCCACTTATGTAAGGTACTAGGAGTACTCAAAATCACAGAGACAGAAAGTAGAACAGAGGGCTGAGGGGAGGGTAGAATTGAAATGGCATACAGAGCAAGAGGTTCCAGAAACAGAGATGTTCCCCCATAGCTCATAGTTGGGAGAAAGGAAGAAGCGGATGACAGGCTTAAATACTTTGCATATCTATGGCAATTTGATACCTAGTTAATAGTTGTGGTACTGCCCCAAGGCAAAAGGTGTTTGTGACTCTCAGAATGTATCCTGATTCATGATACAGGCAGGGAGCAGTCCCTCCCCCACCCACTCCCAACCCCCACCCCGTGTCACTGAGTCATGCCTGCCCTGACTAGAGATGGCAGCCTACAGAAGCTCGCAAATGTAGCTCATCGTGAGTCATGTAGGAAGTCATGTAGCCACACAGGAAGCTCAGGGTCAGGATTTTTTTAAAAAGGTAGGTAGCCATGAGGAGAAAAAGCCACAATGTAATAACTGGGCAGTTTGTAGGAAAGCTGGTCCGCTATGTGGGAGAGCCATGAAGGCAGAGTAAGGAGAGGGAAGAAGGAGGCGTAGCCATAAGGGAGGAGCCACGAGCCAGGAGGAAATTCCAGCCATGCCGCGGGTAGTGAAGTGGCAGCTATGTAGTTTGCAGTCAGGATTTTGCCACGTGGCCTGGTGCAGTAAGAAAGGAGGCACACTGCTGCTCTGATCGTGCCCGCTCCAGCAGACGCTGAAGTCCACCAAGGACTCTGCCTTGCAAGACACTGACGTGCTCCCTTGCAAACCGGACTCTACCTGGATGCTTGGGACATAGGGAGAGGCCACTGTCTTGGGAGTTGTGCCTTTCCAGACTCCACCATGATCCAGTCCAACATGGCATATGCTTTCCGGACTATTACAAGAAGGCTGACGACAATGTACCCCAGATCCTGAAGCAGAGAGCTGCTGTGATAGGATGGTGACTTTGAAGCCCACTGAGTATACTTTCCAGAGAGACTGGAAAATTGTTTGTGAAGCCAGCTTAAGATAAGAATTTGGGGAACTACTGGGCTTGTTTTGGGCTTATAACCTGGTAGGAGCAAGAGAAATGCTGGGTTTCATGGGGGAACAGGGCTCCAAGTAGGAGTGCTCCCAGCCCCCCGAGGTTGGAATCTTGTAAATGAAAACTTGTTTCTTCCAACACTGATTGTTGGGTCATGCATCAAGGCACCACATGCATGGGCCGGTAAGGGCCAGTTACAGAATGGGGAGTTAGTTCATAAAGTTGGCAGAATACTAGATCAAAATACTAAAATCAAAAGCAGAAACATGGCTGATCAATAAGTGTTTATCTCCACTTCCTTTCAAAAACCCACATTTAAGGGGGAAGGAGTATAAATCCATAGGAACAGATATAATAGAGGAAGAAAATCCCTTATAACAGATGTCAACAAATTTGGAAAATTAAAAGTGAATCAACAGGGGGAAAGCTAACTATTAACTGCCAGTAGTACTGGGGACAAAGAGGTGTGACAGACCAAGAAGAATTAAGCTTCTTTGCATACCAGAATTCTGGGAACACTTAGAACTGAGGGTCCTGGTACCTCTGAAGGTAGGGTCATAGGTTTAAACAACAGGATTGTTTGAAAATATGTATAAAGAGCAGTTAGACCACCTCCCTAGTAAGTTCCCCATCCTAATAAGGCAAAGGAAGTAACAGAAGAAACTAAACTAAAACAGCTTCCAATTTACGGTTGCAAAACAATGGGGAGGAGTTAGTTGAGGAGGTGAAAATTAGGACTAAGTGAAAGTCTGCATTTGGAATGCTGAGGATTCCCTGGGTCCCTTCCCCCTTGGTTTTTGGAATGCTTGGTGGCCAGGTTTTATCCCTACAACAGAAGGTTGAGGGATTCCTCTCTGAGTAACCATGAAAGGCCCAAGAGAACAGCCCAATAGTCACACTGATATTTAGTGATACCCTGGTGAAGGTGTCAGGTTGCCATCTGATGAACCCTGCAGTGAGGTCCATCAATTAGCACACACAATAGAACTCTCCTATCAGTCTTCAAGTTCCTCATTCTCAAATATAGACTGATAGCTACAAATCCAACATTTGGTGAAAGCCATTAACATGAAAGATGGACCAAAACAACCAGATAGAGCACTGAAGAGAAACAGAGGCAATGCAGAGAGCAGAAGAAAACTAACAAAACACTAATAATAATCTAAAAGAAATATGACAATACATCTAAAAACCAAGACTATCACTTACAACGATATTGGAGAATGTAGAAAATCTTTAAGAAATAAAAATATGAAAGCAAAATATTTTTTGAAAGTAGCTGAAGATAAAGTTAAAAGCTTCTAAAAAGTTGAATTAAAAAATGGAAAATAGAAAAGATAAAAAACAAAAGAATAAAACAGGTCCAACATTCTAGCAATGAGGGTGTGAGAAAGAGGATCAAGAAAAAAATGGAAAAAATAACTTTGCCAAAGAAATACAAGAAAAGCTCCCAGAACTGAAAGACAAGTTTCTAGGCTGAAAGGCCTATGGAATACCAGCATAATTATTTAAACATGATCCCACCAAAGTATATCATTGCAAAATTTGAGAAGTCCAGGAATAAAGAGATCTTAGAATATTCAAGAGGGGAGAAAAAAATTCATATATTGGCATTGACCAAAAAGTTTGTTTTTTTTCCTGTGAGATGGTTCTAGTAGCACTCAGTTGTCTTTAATGTCATTTGAAACGATTTTGTCAGATCGTACTGTGACAGCTGTCATATCAGCGTGCATTATAAAAAAATTTATCGAAACCTCCAGCCAAGATGGAGGCATAGGTAGATACAATGTGCCTCTTCACACAACCAAAAGAAGGACAACAACTACTTTAAAAACAAAAAACACTAGAACTGACAGAAAATTGAACTGTATGGAAGTCAGACAACGAAGGAGTTAAAGAAGAAACATTAGAAACATTCATCCAGATTGGTAGGAGGAGTGGAGAGAAGTTGAGGCAAGGTGGCAGCTGGAAGATCAGGCAGTCCCACATTTGCATTTGGATAAACTGGGAGGAACACCTGGGTTGTGAGACAGACCATGCAACCCAGGGTCCCAGAGTGGGAAAACAAAGCCTCAAAACTTCTGACAGAAAAACCTATGAGGGTTGTGGCATCAGGAGAAGCTCCCAGCCTCAAAGGAGAGTTTATTAGAGAGACCCACAGGGTCCTAGAACATACACAAATCTACCCACCCAGGAATCAGCACCATAAGGGTCCAATTTGATTGTGGGTAGCAGGGGAAGTGACCGAAACCCAGCAGAGAGTGGAGCAAGTGGCACTGTTCACTCTCATACCCCTTCCCCAGCGACAGCATCACAACACAGTGACTTGGGTTGCCCTGTCCTGGCAAATAGCTAAGGCTCTGCCCCTTACTACTTAATAGGTGCACTGAAACAGAACAGAACAGAACAGAAAAGAAAAGAGAAAAGAAAGCCCAAATGAAAGAACAGATCAAAGCTCCAGAAAAAAATACAACTAAGTGACAAAGAGATAGCCAACCTATCAGATGCACAGTTCAAAACACTGGTAATCAGGATGCTCACAGAATTGGTTGAATATGGTTGTAAATTGGAAGAAAAAATGAAGGCTATGAAAAGTAAAATAAAGGAAAATGTACAGAGAACCAACAGTGACAGGAAGGCCACCAGGAGTCAAATCAACGGTGTGGACCAGAAGGAAGAAAGAAACATTCAACCAGAATGGAATGAAGGAATAAGAAATCAAAAAAATGAGGAGAGGCTTAGGAATCTCCAGGACATCCTTAAACATTCAACATCCGAATTACAGGAGTGCCACAAGGAGAAGAGGAAGAGCAAGAAATTAAAAACTTATTTGAACAAATAATAAAGGAGAACTTCCCCAATTTGGGGAAGGAAATAGACTTTCAGGAAGTCCAGGAAGTTCAGAGAGTCCCAAAGAAGTTGGACACAAGGAAGCACACACCAAGGCACATCATAATTACATTACCCAAGATGGAAGATAAGGAGAGAATCTTAAAAGCAGCAAGAGAAAAGGAGAGAGTTACCTACAAAGAAGTGCCCATAAGACTGTCAGCTAATTTATCAAAAGAAACCTTACAGGCAAGAAGGGGCTAGGAAGAAGTTTTCAATGTCATGAAAGGCAAGGACCTACATCCAAGATTGCTCTATCCAACAAAACTATCATTTAGAATGGAAGGGCAGATAAAGCGCTTCCCAGATAAGGTCAAGTTAAAGGAGTTCATCATCACCAAGCCCTTATTATATGAAATGTTAAATGGACTTATCTAAGAAAAAGAAGATCAAACATATGAACAGTAAAATGACAATAAACTCACAGCTATTAACCACCAACCTAAAAAAAAGTAACAAAAACAAACTAAACAAACAAGTAGAACAGAAACAGAATCACAGAAATGGAGATCACATGTAGAGTTATCAACGGGAGAGTGGGAGAGGGATAGAGGAAGAAAAGGTACAGGGAATAAGTAGCATAAATGGTAGGTAGATAATAAAAAGGGGGAGGTTAAGGATAGTATAGGAAATATAAAAGTCAAAGAACTTATATATATGACTCATGGACATGAACTAAAGGGGGGCAATGCGGGTAAGGGGGGTGCACAGGGAGGAGGGGAATAAAGGGAGGGAAATGGGACAACTGTATTAGCATAACCAATAAAATACATTTATCAAAATTGGTGAATTTTTGTGTAGCCATTTTAGTGATGAATATGGAAGAAAATATGCAACATTTTTGGCATATGATGCCTATTATTTCCAGAAAGGTAAAAATGCAACTAAAATGAAAAAAAAAAAAAAAGATTTGTGCAGTGTATGGAAAGGTGCTCGGATGATCAAAGATGTCAAAAGTAGTAGTTTGTGAAGTTTCATGCTGGAACAATACTCCACGGTCAGGTAGACTAGTTGAAGTTAAAAATGATCAAATTGAGACATTAATTGAGAACAATCAACATTATACCACATAGGAGACAGCTGATATACTCAAGATATCCAAACCAATAAAATTATTGGTGAAAAATTACAGAAAAACTAAATGGACTTTCTGGCCAACCCAATAAAAAGGAACCAAGAAGATAAGGAATCAATGCTTTTAAACATTTTGTGAGAAAATGTTTCCCAAAGATAAAGTTCTCCATGAAATCTAAAGAACATTGAAGACATTTTCAGATATATATAGTCATAAAATTTCTTTTCCCTTCAAGAATTGTTTTGCACATAACTACTAGAGGGTATTTATGTATGCAACCCCAAATAAGCCGAGAAGGAAGGCATGGTTTGGAGATACAGTAATAAAAGTCAAAATTATTGGCAAGAGAAGTCCTAGAAACATAAAAATGCAGCTGGCCTAGAAAGTAACAAGTTCGGGATAGAAAAGACATTTTCCTCCAAGGAAAATAGATTTTAGGGTCCACTGAAGGATGAAAACCCCCTTTTAGGGAAACATGAAGGAATGTTCCAACAAAAGGATGAAAATCCAGGGAGATTAGCATCCTTGATACTAGGGGAGAGGGAAGAGAGTTTTGAGAAATAGGGCATAATCTACAGCACCAAGGAGCTGGAAAGAGTAAGCTAGTATGAGAATTAAAAATGAGCTTAGATTTGGCAATTCTGAAGGAATTTGAGACTTTAGGGGTAGTTTTGGAGTTAGAGGGGTGAACACAGTCCTAATAGCCTGAAAATTCAATGGGACTTGAATGGAACGTAGGGAAGGTGGACACAGACCACCCTTCAAGAAGTTAGGCATCAAGAGAAGTTGGGAGACATCAACAGCTTAGTAAAGCCTGTTTTCCTCCCTCCCTCCCTCCCTTCTTCCCTCTTTCTCCCTCTCTCCATTCTTTTCCTTTTTTTCAAGCAAAAGTTTATTTAGAAAGTCACAGAGGTAGAAGAAAGTGAGCCATGGGGGAAGTGAGCTAGCTGGGCTGCATGGGCTTAGGAAACAAGTCACAGAGGCACAAGAAGGGCCCTTGGAGCTTAGGAGAAAGAAAAGCAAAGAGACACCTAAGGGAGGAAGGCATGGGCTGGGTGGCAGAATGATGGGGGTCGGGGAGAGGAGAGAGCCATTCCTTTTCATTTTTATCAGATGTGTGTAGAATATCTTTGTAGGCTGTGGAGAAAGGAGTAAAGAGTGAAAAAAACAGAAGAGGGAAGGACTAAATTGGTGTGCCAAGATTCCCCAAGAAGAAAGAAATTAGGAGGGGGTGACTACAGAGAAAGAATGACTCTTCATCTGAGGAAATTAGGGAGGCAGGAAGCAGGTTCCTTTCGAATTAGAGGGGTAGGAGATTGAGAGAGCTGTGATCCTTGAGTCAGGTCCTGCCCTTTTGGACACCAATGATTACTCTTTTTGCCTTTAAGAAAAGGATATTTAAATGAGAGGAAAATTAGAGACAACCATACAGAAACAAGATGGATTAAGGAGATCGATTTTACATACTCCCCAGTGACAGGGAAACTAGTTGGGAACTATGGGTAGAGCCAGATGAGAAGAAATCAATAAATAGGGTATGGCGGCAGCAAGGAGACAGGCTGGACAAGGGTGGCACGTTCACTGGTCACTATGTAACCTGTGAAAAAACAGCAGAGGAAAAGGGCAAAGCAAAGGACTGGAAAAAATGACAAGGTTTGGAAATGCAGCACCCATGGTGAAATAACACCTTTCTTTTCCTCTCTTCCTGCTAGATATAAACTCACAAATTTGCCCTGGCCACTTGGTTGGAGCATCGTCCCCTGCACCAAAATGTTGCAGGTTTGATCCCTGGTCAGGGGTGTATGGGAGGCAACCAATTAATGTTGTGCTCCCTCGCTCTTGCGCGCGCTCTCTCTCTCTCTCTCTCTCAAAATCAATAAACATATCCTCAGGTGAGGATAGAAAAAAAACTCACAAAATCTCTCCTGCCCTATATTGACCTCATAAGTTTCAATGACAAAGAGCACTAACAAAAATGCTGTATAGTATAAATAATAACAGCTTTATTATTCCCCTAGCTCCACTGGGGCAGAGAAAAGTAGCAGACGGTCCCCAGGAAGAACAAATGTTAGTGCTGCCCAGTCCAGAATGCAACCTGGCCACATTGCTCTGGGCCTCTGGAGGGGAAGGAGAAACTGTCCAATCTCAAGCTTCTTTAAAAACAAAGAAAGAAAAACCCATGCCACCAATTTAAAGAGAGGTAGGAGTGAAGCCAGCTACAGAAATGCAGGAAGAGGGCTCCCTTCCAGAGCGCATCTTTCCTAGTGCTTAATTTCACACAGCTGCTCATCTGCATGCCTTTTTATTGAAAGAATTCACACATCAAAGCCTGCAACATAAACTCCCACCTCTTATCAAGAATTTGGGAGAGGATGGGCAATCTCTAGGAGTTAAAAACTTTTAAGGGGTTATGATCTTTCAGAGAAAGAGAAATCAAGCTGAGAAGGTAGGAAGAAATGTGGTAAGAGAGAAAACAAACTTTGTAACAATAGCTTTTCAAGAAGACACAGGAATGAAAGAGTGCAGGAATTCTTTTTTGAACACCTGTTCTCACTATAGGAATGTTTTTTGTACACTACTAGGAAGGAAGGAAGGAAGGAAGGAAGGAAGGAAGGAAGGAAGGAAGGAAGGAAGGAAGGAAGGAAGGAAGGAAGGAAGGAAGGAAGGAAAGATACAAGCTGAAAAAAAGGAAGTATATTTCCCACTGGCCAGGAAAGCGGCAGAGTTAAGTTCTCAGGTCCATGAGAAACACAGAATACAGCTGAGGATGAGAATGTCAGCTGTGCAAAGTACTACAGACTGAGTGGCTTAAACAGTAGAAATTGCCATTCTGGAGGCTAGAAATCTGAAATTAAGGCAGGGTTGGTTCCTTCTGAGTGCTGAGCAAAGGACTTGTCCCAAGCCTCTCTATTTGGCTTGTAGATGGCCATCTTCTCCCTGTTTCTTTACACATTCTTCCTTCCCTCTAAGCATTCTATTTCAGTGGCCAAATTTACCTTTTACTTAAGGATACCAGTCATATTGGATTTGGTCCTACACTAATGACACAGTCTAACTAATTATATCTGCAACAACCTTATTTCCAAATAAAGTTACATTCTGAGTATTGGGAGTTAGGATGTCAACATATGAATTTTTGGGAGGAGACACAATTCAACCTGTAATAACAGCTAATATTTATTGGGTTCTTACTGGGTGTCAGACACTGGGCAATGCACATTTCATACAATCCTCTTAACCAATTATTCCCATTCTATAAATAAGACAAGACACAGAGAAGTTAAGTAATTTGCCCAAGATCAAACAGCTGATAATTAATGGGGCTAGGATTTCAGAACCTGGTCCCTGTGGATCTCCAGTGCCAACCACTACCTTCCACTCTGTATGTAAGAAGGCAGTATACCTATACCACTCATTCAGATATCTTCGTAATAGAATCAATCAATAAATGCCCAAGTGAATAAATGAATGAGTACCTCAATGCAGAATGAACAAACTTGGTGGGTGGCTCTGAATTTCTATACAGTTAGGTAGGGCCATTGTCCAAAGCACCCAGCAAGTTACCAGTAGCATCCTTAATTCCAGGGTGAATACTAAGTGGCGTCTGCAGAAAGCACACTGGCTTTAAAGTCCAACAGAATGCACTTGGTGTCAGGAGACACATGCATTAATGATTTGTAAGTGCCCCAACACTAATGAAGCAATTCTGAAGTGATTTTCAAAGGTGAGAGAAATGATAGTTAAGGAGCTAACCTTAGAAAAAACACAATTTGGGCAATTATGCAAACCACCAGGCTTTATTAGTTTCCTAATGCAAGGTCAGCTGTCATTTCAGCAGCAACACTATTAACTACCATTACGGTGAGAACTCTTCTTAGTAACCAGCATTTCAAACTTGAAAAATGTGTTTTTTTATAAAACATACCACTGTAAATGATCATTCAAAATCATTCATCCGAAAATCAAGGCCAAACCTCTCTCTAAAAAGAAAATTATGTCACACTTGCACTTAAAGCACTCAAGTTCAACCAAACGAGCTTGGGGAAAAAAAAGCTGAAAGAGAGAAATACTTTAAACTGTACCCCTGGCCCTGCCACTGAACTCACTAAGAAGAAAGACAAGATGCAAGTCAGTCTATGGAAGTCGCCAAGATCACCCAAGCCCCTCATCCTTGTCTTGGGGACTAAATGTGATGCCTGAGTTTAAAATCAAATATGCATCTCTGACTCAAAGTGTAGCCACCTCCCCCTTCTGACATTTAGCAGAAGAAATGGAGATCTGATCCTGTGCTGGAAGAAAAACAAATCTGTGATCAGTTTAATGACATCTTGATCTAACAGAACAACATAAGAGATTTGAACTTGAGTATATGTGACTTTCCCTTCACCAACAGTCTTTATGCCAAACGCTCAAGAAAGATGCAGTTACTCCTTACCTCTTTGATACTCTACTGATAAGTTTTCGTCTCAGAAATAACATGGCACAGACAGCCCCAAATTACCAAGAATCCTAAAACCATCCCTGCCATAGTGCAGCCCCTGTGCCTCACCAACAAAGATATAACCGCAGCCATTCGACAAGGGGCCTCTCAGGCTGCAGACCAGGCAAGAGGCCTAGAAATTGTTAGACTGAAATGTATTTAGTTTTGAAACATTTTTTATATTTTGCTTTTCTGGATATATTTGGTTCAGGGGTATATTGTACCTTTTCCAATAGCTTTGCCTTCTTGTGTTTTTGTTCCTTTAATGGTGGCAAAATGCATATAGTATGCAATTTACCATTTTAACCATTTCTAAGTATACAGTTCTGTGGCACTATATGCACTCACAGTGTTGTGCAACCATCACCATTATCTGTCTCCAGGACTTTTATCATCATCCCAATCTGAAACTCTATACTATACCTGTTAAAAACTAACTTCCCATTCTTCACTTTCCTCCCGCCCCTGGTAACCATTATTATATATTCTGTTTCTACGACTCTGATTACTCTTGGTTCCTCATGTAAGTAAAATCGTTCAAAATTTGTCCTTTTCCATCTGGCTTATTTAGTTTAGCATAACATTTTCAAGGTTCACCTGTGTTTTGGCATGCGCCAGAATTTCCTTCCTTTTCAAGGCTGAATAATATTTCATTTTATGAATATGCCACATTTTGTTTATCCATTCATCCATCAACAGAAGCTTGAGTTGCTTCCACCTTTTGGTTATTATGAATGATGCTGCTATAAATATGGGTGTGCAAATGTCCCTCTTTCCAATTCTTTTGGGTATATACCCAGAAGTAGAATTGCTGATCATATGGTAATGTTTAATACCTTCATTGCATTTTGCTTATATGTAATGTTGTAAACAATGTAACTATTGTAAACAGACACATCCTTGCAATGTGCTGGGTGAGGTGAAGGCAGCTGAGGTTTCTAAATGCTTTAGATAACTGAGAGGCACCTCCATGTTTTCTGAGTTTGGCTGTGTGTACAATGCTAAGGGGGATAAAAGGCTAAAAGCTAAGGATGACCAGTGCAGATGAAGGAAGTGAATCTGTTCACAACAATGTGATCAATAATCTGGAACAGTGCTCACTGCAGCAGCACATAAACTAAAACTGGAATGATACAGAGAAGATTAGCATAGCCTCTGTGCAAGGATGACACACAAAATCCTGACATGTTCCTTATTTTGCTTTTCTAATATCCGTGGGTGGGGAAAGTGAGTCTGGATGAGGAAGTACCTAACTCAATCAAGGGCCCTCCCAGCCTCAAACCCCATCCCTAAATCCTCCTCTTTTTCAAAAAACAATTGGGAACAATCAAATGGTCTACTGTAGTGTGCTACTTCCTTTTGCATTGATTTCATCAATTTAAACAACAGGCGTTTATTGAGTGCCGACTGTCAAACAGCCCCATTCTTGGGCTGTGGACCTATCCCTTTTGGGATTGTCTGACTAGTGCATCGACAGTATTCAACACATTGGTTGGTTCCCCTGTTCACAGGTCCTAATATGAACACATAACCTGTCAAAGAAAGAAATGCATTGTATTAGACAAACAAATTAATGCATATGATCATTATTTATTTTTAAGTCCTAACTACCATCAAAATTAGTTTATAATCATGTATAGATTTAGAGGAAATCAACCCATTCCCATTGGGCTATTTTATTATTTTTAAATCTATTTTACTGATTATGCTATTACAGTTGTCCCATTTCCCCCCCCTTATTCCCCTCCACCCTGCACACCACCTCCCACCCACATTTCTCCTGTTTAGTTCAAGTCCATGCGTCCTACATATTAGTTCTTTGGCTTCTACATTTCCCACACTATTCTTACCCTCCCCCTGTCTATTTTCTACCTACCATCTATGCTACTTATTCTCTGTACCTTCCCCCCTCTTCCCCTCCCACTCCCACTATGATAACCCTTCATGTGATCTCCATTTCTGTGGTTCTGTTCCTATAACAGCTGTTTGCTTAGTTTGTTTTCTTTTTTAATGTTCAATTGTTAATAGCTGTGAGTTTGTTGTCATTTTACTGTTCATATTTTTTATCTTCTTTTTCTTAGATAGGTCCCTTAACATTTCATATAATAAGGGCTTGGTAATGATGAACTCCTTTAACTTGACCTTACCTGGGAGGCACTTTTTCTCTTCCATTCTAAATGATAGTTTTGCTGGATAGAGTAATCTTGGATGCAGATCCTTGCCTTTCATGACTTTGAATACTTCTTCCCAGCCCCTTCTTGCCTGTAAGGTTTCTCTTGAGAAATCAGCTAACAGTCTTATGGAAACTCCTTTATAGGTAACTGTCTCCTTTTGTCTTGCTGCTTTTAAGATTCTTTCCTTATCTTTCAACTTGGGTAATGTAATTATGATGTACCTTGGTGTGTGCTTCCTTGTGTCCAACTTCTTTGGGACTCTCTGAGCTTCCTGGACTTCCTGAAACTCTAGTTCCTTCCCCACATTGGGGAAGTCCTCCTTCATTATTTGTTCAAGTAAGTTTTTAATTTCTTGCTCTTCCTCGTCTCCTTGTGGCACTCCTATGATTTGGGTGTTGGAACGTTTAAAGTTGTCCTGGAGATTCCTAAGTCTCTCCTCATTTTTTTGACTTATTTCTTCATTCTGTTCTGGTTGAATGTTTCTTTCTTCCTTCCGGTCCACACCGTTGATCTGACTCCCAGTGGCCTTCCTATCACTGTTGGTTCTCTGTACATTTTCCTTTATTTCAATTTTCATAGCTTTCATTTTTTCTTCTAATTTATGACCATATTCAACCAATTCTGTGAGCATCCTGATTATCAGTGTTTTGAACTGTGCATCTGATAGGTTGGCTATCTCTTTGTCACTTAGTTGAATTTTTTTCTGGAGCTTTGATCTGTTCTCTCATTTGGGCAATATATTTTTTTGTCTCCGCATGCCTGTTACATAGTAAGGGGCAGAGCCTTAGGTATTCACCAGGGTGGGGCAACCCATGTCACTGGGTTGTGACACTCTATATGGGGAAGGGGTCCAAGAGAGAACAGTGCCGCTCCGCTCTCTGTTGGTTTTCGGTCATTTCCCCTGCTACCCACAATCAAATTGGGCCCTTCTGGTGCTGATTCCGGGATGGGTAGGTTTGTGTATGTTCTAGGGCCCTGTGGGTCTCTCCAACGAATTCTGCTGTGAAGCTGGGAGTTTCTCCCAACACCTCAATCCTCACAGGTTTTTTTCACTTAGAGGTTTTCAGACTTTATTTCCCCATGCTGGAACCCTGTGTTAGGAGGTCTCACTCCCCAATTGTTATTCCCAGTTTATCCACTTGCGAATGTGAGACTACCCAGCCTGGTCTGCCAGCGGCCACCTTGGCCCAGTTGCCCATCTCTGCCCCTCCTACCGGTCTAGATGAGTGTTTCTTCTTTAACTCCTTGGATGTCAGACTTCCATACAGTTCGATTTTCTGTAAGTTCTGATTATTTTTTTTTGTTTTTAAATTTGTTGTTGTCCTTCTTTTGGTTGTGGAGGCACAGTGCGTCTACCTACGTCCCCATCTTGGCTGGAAGTCTCCCATTGGGCTATTTTAAAATTCAGAACTGGACTTTAAATGTTCCAAGAACATCTCTATAATTAAACTATTGAACTTCCAAAAAGAGGATGACACCATCAAAGTAATCTGAATAAATCTTTCCTTTACTCTCCCCTATAATGTGCCAGATAAAGAAGAAAAGGACATCAAGAGGAGATGAATGACACATTCACAGGGAAGGAGAGGGAAGATCTGAACATCACTAACTCCCAAAGAAGGCTTACTTGCTCGTGAGGGTTAAGTACCACCAGCCGGGCTTTTCTCCTTTGCAGCAACGACTTTCTCCTGAAGTCTCTGGCAATTGCAAACACAGGAGTTTTTATATATACATAAGCTTTGGTTTTGTTTTACAAATATAAAAGTTATGGAACGTATAGGCATTCTACCTGTGTTTATGAATGCTACACATTGTCCTACATGCACAGAGTTTTTTTATGCCTGTTGACATAAAAGTAGAAAAGTTCCCAACCAGTGAATAGAAGAGTAAGGTCAAATTCTCCATTCTACTCTAAAACTAGAAGTAGAGTGTTTGAAGAAAAAAACAAATGCTTCGTATAAAAAAAAATTTTAATACGAAGATTTTTCTGAACAAATCTCCTAAGTGGAGAAAAGAACATATTTATGAAACCAATGCCATCTAAAGAGATCTCACATTGTGTTTGTAAAAAAACAAGAGTTGTGAGGTTGAAAGAAAAAAATCACCTGACTTCATACTAAGAGGCTATAGTTATTCAAATAGAGAAAGAACTGTGGAGATGGTAGCCCAGGAAGTAAAGGATGAGGGTACAAATAGGGACACACACTGTGCGGTAGAAGAGCAACCTACAAAATAAGAGTAAACTTAGAACTACCAACGTTTGCATGATAGTCTGAATCCAGTGAAATTTTCATTTCAACTAGATTACACTTTTAAGAGAAAGTATCTTTTTCTTTTGAAAGGTATTATACTCACATGGTTCCAAAAAGGTACTGAAGAGTTCACAATGAAAAGTGTTCCCCTCACCTACCCCATCCCTCTGCCCCTAGTTTACCTCTATGAAGCCCACCAATGTTATCAGCTCCTTGCGTAACTGAGCACAGTATTTTTTAAATATTTTATTTATTTATTTTTAGAGAGAGGGTAAGGGAGGGAGAAAGAGAGGAAGAGAAACATCAACGTGTGACAGAAACATCAATTGGTTGCCTCTCGCACATGCCCAGACTGGGGACTTGCATGTGCCGTGACCAAGAATCAAATCGGCGACATTTTGCTTCCAAGCAAAGTATTTAGATACAAGTTCAGAAGCTCTAAAGGCACCTCCAGATACCCAAAGTAGGTGAGATGAAGTTATAAGGGGGTATTTTCCAGGAAGCATCTTAATCTTCCCCCCTCACACCTGCTTTAAAGCAGGAAAACTCAAGGCTCTCAGTCTTTCATCCTGAACTTGCAGGGAATTCTACCTGAGGCTTCCTTTTTCAACGATGAGTCAATTCTCTAAAAGCCCCCCAAAAGTAAACTAAATTTTAAAACAAAAACAGATTACCCTGGCAGGGTAGTGCCATTGGTTAGAGCATCACCCCCATATGCCAAGGTTGGAGGTTCAATCCCCAGTCAAGGCACATACAAGAATCAACCAATGAATGCATAAATAAGTGGAACAACAAATCAATGTCTCTCTCTCTCCCCCATAAAATCAATAAATAAAAAATAAAATAAATAAATCTTTTAAAAAATAGATTAAAAAGATTTGTGATGAAAAGCAGTGCCTAATACATGATAATCAATAAGCAGTTGTTGAATGAATGTGATGTGGCTCTAAAATCTGACATACCTGAGTTCAAATGTTGGCTGCCACTGACCAAGGGGTGACTGAGTCTTGCTTCACACCTTTGCAAAAAAGGGGTAAACACAGATCCTCACATAGCTGCTGTTATGTTGTTGGAATTAATTGAGACAATATACAAGGTCTGACCAGAAAAACTCCAGCCATTGTTAATATAACAAGAATGGTTTGCACATCAATGTAACCTGGCAGCCAAGGAGAGTGGACTGGCATGTGCGTGTGTGAACAATGACAACTACACTGGACTAGTCAGTGGGGGTGGGAGATGCTGCTGAATGAGCATGTGTACTATGTGGCCATCGCATTCAAAATGAGCAAGTAGAGCAATGAATCTGAATCAGATTTTGCATTAAGCTTAAACATTCCTCCATGGAAACTATTCAGATGATTCAGAAGGCTGCGGCTATGGGCAACTGGTGACTAACAGCTTCATCACGACAAGGCCTATGCTCATGCATCACATCTCGTGTAGAGTTTTTTGGTGAAACATCAAATCACCCAGGTGACTCAACCCCCAACAGACCAGATTAGACATCCTGTAATTTCTGGCTTTTCCAAAAACTCAAATCACCTTTGAAAGTGAAGAGATTTCAGACCTTCAGTGAGATTCAGGAAATACAACAGGGCAGCTGATGGTGATTAGGAGAACTGTGTAAGGTCTCAAGATGCATACTTTGAAGGGGACTGAGTTCTCATTGTCCTGTGTACAATGTTTCTTGTATTTTGTATCTTCTTCAATAAGTGTCTCTATTTTTCATGTTACATGGCTGGATACCTTCTGGATAGGCTTTGTATAAGAAATGGCTAGCGTTCCTGATATACTTTAAGTTCTTCATAAATGACAGCTATCATTAATGCTGCCGTGAGTGATTCATATCCTCTTATATACTTTTTTTGGAAGTTTAAAAAATCTTTATTCAAACCAACTGCCACATTCACCATTATTTTAACTCTGTTCTTCATGACACTTTTTTCTTTGCTTTTGTGATATCATTCTCTCTTGATTTTTTTCTTCTAATTATCTTTTAGCATTTTTGTCTTTTGGTTCTTCTTTTTTTAAAGTATTTTGTATTGATTATGCTATTACAGTTTTCCAGTTTCCCACTTTATACCCCCTCCACCCTGCACCCCCCAACCCTCCATCATCGCCCCACTTAGTTCATGTCCATGGGTTGTACATATAAGTTCCTTGAGTCCTCTGTTTCCTATACCATTTTTATCTCTCCCCATCTATTCTATGCCTACTAATCATGCTTCTTCTTCCCTGTAACTTTTCTCCCCAATTCCTCTCTTCTCCCTCCCCACTGAATTCCCTCTGTGAGATGTCCATTTCTCTGATTCTGTTCTTGTTATGGTTGTTTGCTTAGTTTTTGTTTTCATTGTTTTTTTTTTCTTTTAGGTTTATTTGTTAATAGTTTTGAGTTTGTTGTCATTTTATTGTTCATATTTTTTATCTTCTTTTTCTTAGATAAGTCCCTTTAATGTTTCATATAATAAGGGCTTGGGGATGATGAATTCCTTGAACTTGACCTTATCTGGGAAACACTTTATCTGCCCTTCCATTCTAAATGAAAGCTGTGCTGGATAGAGCAATCTAGGATGCAGGGCCTTGACTTTCATGACTTGGAATAGTTCTTTCGAGCCCCTTCTTGCCTGTAAGGTTTCTTTTGAGAAATCAGCTGATAGTCTTATGGGAACTCCTTTGTAGGTAACTGTCTCCTTTTCTCTTGCTGCTTTTAGAATTTTCTTTGTCATTAATCTTGGGTAACTTAATGATGATGTGCCTTGATGTGTTCCTCTTTAGATCCAACTTCTTTTAGATTCTCTGAGCTTCCTGGAAGTCTATTTCCTTCACCAGATTGGGGAAGTTTTCTTTCATTATTTGTTCAAGTAAGTTTTCAATTTCTTGCTGTCATTCTTCTCCTTCTGGCACCCCTATAATTTGGATATTGGAACGTTTCAGGTTGTCCCAGAGAATCCTCAGCTTCTCTTCATTTTTTTGGATTCTTGTTTCTTCATTTTTTTTTCTGGTTGGATGTTTATTTCTTCCTTTTGTTCCAAATCATTGCTTTGAATCCTGGTGTCCTTCCTGTCACTGTTGGTTCCCTGAATATTTGGCTTTATTTCATTTTAAGTATCTTTCATTTGTTCTTTCATTTTTTAACCAAGCTCAACCAGTTCTGTGAGAATTTGGGTTACCAGGGCTTTAAATTCTCCATCAGGTAGGTTGGCAATCTCCTCATCACTTAGTTCTGAGGTTTTGCTTTGTTCTTTCATTTGGGCCCTATTTCTTTGTCTCTGTGCACCTAATAAGTTGTGAGGGGCAGGCCTTAGGTATTCACTTGGGCAGGGCAACCCTCCTTGCTGCACAGCCTATGGGGGAGGGGCCAGAGAGGGAACAGTGCAGCTAGCCTGCTCTTCTCTAGCGCACTTTCCAACAGGCTCTCGTGTCAGCCTGGAGGTATCTCCCACCACAGCAACCACAGCCTTAGCCCAGAGTCAGCTCTGAGTCTCAGTTTTCCCCTTAAGTCAGTCCCTCCCACAAAACTCTGTGGAGCTTGGCAGTCAGCCCTTCCCCTCAGCCTCCTCTCCATGGTTTTTCTGAGTAGGTCTGCACAGTGTGCCTTACCAGTCTGGTTGTTCTGGTTGATTTTTTTCTTTAATTTCTTGGTTGTTGGAGTTCCATGCAGTTTGATTTTTCTGACACTTATGGTTGTTTATTGATTTTAGATTGGTTGTTATCCTCCTTTTGATTGTGTGAGGAAGTGAAGGGTTTCTCCCTATGCCTCCATCTTGGCCGGAACTCCATCTCTTATATACTTCTGGTCACAGAGATCAATTGAAGATTTGGTCCCCCATGGGTACCCATGGCTGTCACTGAAACATCTCTGAGCTTGCACAATGCTGGGCTGAAGTGACAATTGATGTGGGCTGGTTGGTGGCTGTTTGACATCACCCCTCTGCAACATCACTGAAGCAGTGTTAACTTCCTCTGTACAGAGAGAGAGAAACTCACACGCCAAACTGACAATGACACAGCAATCTTGATAAACAGGGAGGGAAAAAATACCCAACTTTTCCATAATGAATAATAAATTACTGAACAACAATAAAATAACTTAAAAAAATAAATTATTTGCTTTAAAGTTCTTTCATCCTGTGTTCAGAGAAACAATAAAATACATTGACAGTGTCACACAAATACACTGAAAAGCATTAAAATGCTGGCTCTTGAGGCATCACATCTATCACTGTAACAAAAATATATACATCTGGATTCAGTGAAGCCTTGGTCTAAAGGCCAGACTACTTCATCCACAACATGCAAAAGCTATGGCCAGCGGTGTCTTGAAGCGTTACAGTGCGAAGAGGAGTACGGAGGCTTCTGCACTGCTCAGCTGCTATGTACAAGTCATCTGTGTACGTTATCCTTTGTAGCACCAGGGCTGTCATTAGCACTGAATTGCAAAGGAGTCACAACACCAGATTTTACAGCACTACTACAACCTCAGAACCATCCTCAGCTCATGGGTCCTGTGCCCAAAAAGGAGGGGTTACAAGTAGCCATTTAGCACCTTCCTTGTGGTATTTTTACACTGTGTTGTTGCCTCTCCTATGAAGGAGGCAACAAGAAGGCTGAAAAACATTTTCTCTTCTGTGCCACAATTTAAAATAAGAAAATGGAATCACATAGGTTTTTCAAAAAAAAAAAAAAGTAATATTTAAAATTCCTTCTGTGTCAATGACAAAGAAAAAATCTTACTCCTAAAAATGACTCTTTCATAGAACATCAGGGTTAGTTTGTGAGTGGCACGTTTTTAAAACATTTAATCAGTGATCCGAATATATGTCAACACCTTCTGGCGGTGTGCTATATAAAATGTGAACCTTGTCAACAGCAACAGAAAAAGGTGACACACTTGGGACACAGAGCTTTTATGCTGACACACAGTAGTAATATAATTTTAAAATTCATCATCCGTTTAGCTGTAAGCAACAATAATTAATCTTTTTGACAATTCATACAATGCTTTATATAATACCTGGGTAGAAAAACAATGCATTCTAATTTTTACTTTCATCAGCTTCCTGGGCTTCATAGCTACAAATGCATACAAAGCCATACAAGTAAATTTTGTGATTAGGATTAAAATGTTAGCAAAAAACATTTTTCTTGTCACCTCATGCACCTCTTTGCCTCAGTTAATAAAATTACTTAACACAAGAACTGTAAGTGAGAGCAACTCCCAGGGGCACTGTGGGCCTCCAAGGGTTCATTTCTGTCACATCAAATGACATTTTATTCCCGAATCATTTAACCTATGACTTCACAAGACTACTTATAGCCACAACAGAATTCTAGTGGGGGTCCAGAAATGACACTAATCCCTCTACCAGAAACTCCATTAAGGCATGACCATCCTGAGCCCATCTGATACCAACACATGAAACAATATAGCCATGCAAATTGTCTGCAGAATTTTCAGAAGCATGGGATTATGTAAGTGCTGTATGGATTGGTGTTTCATGTGTTCTGCGAGGCTTCGTAATATTTCATGTTAAACCACGTTAACATTCTTAGTTAACCTCTTTCCTATTAACATTAAAACAAATGCATGTGGCCAAATGTACCTGCTGACCCATTGGCCCACTAACCCTGAGATTTAAAAAGCTGTGGGATAAAGCAGAGCCACCATCAGCACAAAAGAGGATCCAAGTAAGACTAAAAATCACAAGCTTGTGACATTTGCAGATGAAACGAAATAGGAAGGTTGATGCATACAACCCCACCATCTGCGCACTTCTCTACAGCCAGACTTCCAAGAGCCTGTGCCCATCTCACAGATAAGAAAACCAGAGGGCTATAATTACAACTCCGGGGTTCTCTGAATTCACATCCAAATCCCACATGTTTTCTATTGTAGTACCCCTTAAACATCAACTAAGACTCAAAAATGAGAGAGCAGCTCAAAGAGCTTGACCAGCGGGGCTAGGACATTAGAGTACGATGCCCATAGTTTGGGAAAGTACCAGCAGCACAAATGCATAGAAAAAACATGAGCTCTGCTATTATAGGGCACGTAGGGTCAGGAGAAGACATGGAATGAAGTACAGGTGTGTATGTTTGTGGAAAAACCAGAGGTTGAATATGTGTAGCTTTGAGTATGTATAGCTCTTTTGCTACACACACTCTTCTTTTCTCATCTTTCTTTCATTCTTTTCTTTCTTGCCCAAGTCTGACCCTCCTAGGAGGCAATCACATTGATTGTACCATGTGTCATGTGTCTTATATATCAGGGCCCAAACTGTGGATTTTAATTCCAATAATTTTGCCTAATGAGTTATCTTTATACATGGTTTTGGTGTAAGACTTCTATATGCCCCGTAACTCTGTCCATTTGTTTATTAGAAACAATTGCAATATCTTTTTCAGAAAAGATTTGCAGAGGAGAGCTGGCCATTCTACACAGAATATCAGACTTCCTCTAATGGTTGACTTACAGACCATTACTTTAAATTCATATTTTGAGCCTCTAAGCCAAAACTGCATAAAGGCTTCCTTCATCCTTTATTACTAATGAACGGATCCCCTACCGGGAAGAGGCCCCAATAGCATGCCCCTCCCTGTGGAACCTCTATGTAGCATTTGAAACTGTGGCTAGAATTTCAAATATGGGTACTTTGTTTTGAAAGATGGAATCCCAGAATGAATTCCAGATCAGCGAGGGGACTCTGTCCTCCTCACGTGGGGACCAGCAACCTGAGACTGAAGACTGCAAACTTGCTGACGTCTGTGCTCCTCATCTCCTGACTTCCTATCCCCTCTCCGTGCCTCACAATCCTACATCATCTTGCCAGCCCTAAAAGGCATAATAATTGTTTCCCCTCAATTACCAGAAGGGGGGAAATCCCCCATATTTAATCAATTGATATACAAGTTTTCTTTTAATTATACCTAGTATTAACATGAATACTTAAGTCTCAAGTCTGAAGCAGAACTCTCCAGCTAGTGGGGAAAGCCCTGACATCCAGAGCACATCGAAATCGAACAACCCTTAAAATGCATTTAATTACAGGGAGCCCCTCACAGCATGGAACCAGGGAACAGGGACCTTGGAAGGCAATTTTCCGTTTAAACTGTGCTCCTCCGCTAATTAAAAAAACAAACAGTACAGCAGTCTGGACAAGAAGACAACGAAAACCCACATGTTACAACACAGGTAAATGTATGTGTGAGCCTGAATGGAAATGAAAGCTGCAGGAACCCAAATGTGAAAAACAGCCATTTATAGCATGGGCCCTGACGGATAGGTAAGTACCTGACTGGCGAATGACATACTGCCCTCTCACCTTTTGGCTGAAACATGGAAACACTCCCGCCATCTGCTGTATCTGCAGAAATCCCGGGCTCAGAGGAGCTGAAGGAGAATGCACACTTTGGTTGCAGCTGTAATGCATATGCTCACAGCTCATGTGTAGTCTTGGCACAGCCAGGACTTCAGGTGTGATCCTTCAGTGACTGATCTTTCCTCATGAACTGTTCTATCAGATTTCCCAGGTTTTTGCAGGAATCTGTTTGTTGAAGGGGTGTGAGACATATAAGGGAGGAAGGATGCAAAGTGGTCACTGACTTTCAAATGAACTCAATTCTCCTGTGACTATTGAAATGCTCACGGATGTAGGAAGGAGATTCCAGTGATTGGGTGCAGGTTTGCACAAACCATAAATTCTGCTTAGCTTCCTTCCATTTACAGTTTATTGCATTAACATTTCTTTTGTGCCAGCTGCTGCTGGGAAGTTATTGTAAATTTGGGCAATTACGACTTTTGTTCCATCTGTTCCTCCCCTCCTCCCTCCTCTGTACTGTAACATCAAAGGTGGCCAATTCAGTAGAAGCCAGCTCTGTCTCTTAAATTTAATGTGAATTAGACATTATTAGAAATCACAGGCTCTTAGTGAAAGGTAGCAGAATAAATCATAAAGATGCTGGCTCTAGCCTTCTGACAAAATCTTAAAATAAGCTTTCTTAAACCTCCTACACAATGCTCCAAGTCAAAGCCTGGATAGGCATTGCAGGGTCTCCTTGTCCAAATCCCCCTAAAGTAGATGTGTGAACCATGTCAAACAGGGGGTGGATACCCAAGTGCTGGGGTTTCCACCAGCCCTGCCTCTGCTTGGGCTTCCGTGGTGTTTAGAACAATCTCCCTTAAAGTGTCTGCATAAACCAGAGTGGGGTCCTAGTGCTGCTATGGGCTCTTGCCATTGAGATGTCTCCAGTGCTGCTCTCATGGCAGCCTGGAGAAATCTCAAGATACAGATGAAGGCCCCACAGCATATAAGGGAGGTCAGCAATTAGCTGGAGCGCTCCATGGGCAAAACAGAGTTTGTGTTCCTGACAAGCTGTCACTTATTACAGGGAAGAGGGGCAGGCGGGAGTCAGAGTCTGAGTCTCAGGAGTGTTGTCATAGGCAAAAGGACATTCACTGCTCAGGTCCATTCTCAACAACTTTTCTGAGAACCTACTATGTCACTTGGTGGGTGCTGGACTGAGAGGGGGGCGTTTCAGAGATGAACAGGGGTGATCCCTGTGTCAAGAAACTTAAAACCTAGTGAACGAGACAGGCCTAACAATAATTGACTGTAAGTTGTTTCATAATTAGTTTCACAACATGGGTGCAAAATGTTATGCATTCCTCAACATGTGAAACATAGAGCTACCATATGACCCAGCAATTCTACTCCTAGGTATACCCAAGAGAACTGACAATGTATGTCCACAATGTGCACTAAAGGTCATAGCAGCATTATTGATAATAGCCAAAAACTGGAAACAACCCCAATATCCATGATGGATGAATGGATAAATAAAATGTGGTATATTTTTATAATGGGATGTTATTTGGTCATCAAAAGGAATGAAATACTGATCCATACTAAAACAGGAATGAACCTTAAAAATTTGCTAAGTGAAAAGAGCCAGACACAAAGGACACAATTATGCAATTACATTTATATGACATGTCCAAATAGTCAAATCTATAGATTCAGAAAGTAGGTCAGAGGTTGCTAGGAGAAGGGAAGAGGGGAACATGGAGAGTGACTGTTAATGGGTACAGAGTTGCTTTCAGGGGTAAGGTAACATTCTGGAATTAGATAGTAGTGACTGTTGCACAAGTTGATGAATAGACTAAAAAACTGAATTGTATACTTTAAGAGGGCAAATTTTATGGTATTCAATAATATTTCAACAAAACTATTGTTTTACACCCTGGCTGGTGTGACTCAGTGGATTGAGTGTCAGCCTGTGAACCAAAGGGTCACCAGCTTGATTCTCAGTCAGGGCACATGGCTGGGTTGCAGACCAAGTCTGCACTAGGGGGCGCTCAAGAGGCAACCACACATTGATGTTTCCCTTCCTCTCTTTATCCCATCCTTCCCCTCTCTCTAAAAATAAATAAATAAAATTTTATTAGAAAAATCTATTATTTTATCCCTGACCAGCATGGTTCAGTTGGTTGGACATCATCCTGTTAAGTGAAAGGATGCTGGTTCAATTTCAGTCAGGGCACATGCCTTGGTTGCAGGTTCAGTCCCAGTCACAGGCAAGAGGCAATGGATCAAAGTTTCTCTCTCACATCGATAGTTCTCTCCCTCTGTTTCTCCCTCCCTTCACCTCTCTCTAAATATAAATAAATAAAATATTTTTTCAAATACTAAAAGTGTTTAAATATTTATTTAAAAAAAAAAAAAAGATTAAGGCCCTGGCTGGTATGGTTTAGTGGATTGAGTGCTGGCTTGTGAACCAGAGGGTCACTGGTTCCATTCCCGGTCAGGGCACACACCTGGGTTGTGGGCCTGGTCCCCAGAACGGGGAGCACAAGAAGCAACCACACATTGCTGTTTCCATCTTTCTCCTTCCTTCCCCTCTCTCTAAAAATAAATAAAATCTTTAGAAAAATAAAATAAAATAACAGAGTAAGGATTTTCAGCACTTCCTTAAAATGAGGAAGGAAGGAAGGAAGGACTAGATTCACTACTTACTTTGATACCTTCTGGCCATGAGGAATACACACCAAGTTTCCATTTTCTAAAAGTATTATTACTTCGATAGAAGAGTTCTCTTTCATTATACAAAATGTGTTTTATTTATTTTTTTCAAAGATTTTATTTATTTATTTTAGACAGAGGGGAAGAGAGGGAGAAAGAGAGGGAAAGAAACATCAGTGTGTGGTTGCCTCTCACATGTCCCCTGCTGAGGACCTGGCCCACCCTGCCTGGGTAGGCAGGTACCCTGATTGGGAATTGAACCAGCAAACCTTTGGTTCCCAGGCTGGTGCTCAATCCACTGAGCCAACCAGCCACAGCACTGTTAAACAAAATATGTTTTAAACTTAAGGCTTTGAAAGTTCCCTCAGGGAACATCAATTGAGAGGCAAGGAGGGTCTCTGATCCCTGACTACCTCCTGCAAAAATACGAATCACAGTTTCTATGTAAGAGTTGGTTCTAACTAAAGACCTAAAGATGTATGTCTAAAAAATTAGGCCTGGGCTGGTGTGGCTCAGTGAACTGAATGCCAGACTGAGAAGCAAAAGGTCACCAGTTCGATTCCAGGTAAGGGCATGCATCTTGGTTGTGGGCTAGGTCCCCAGCAGGGGGTATGTGAGGGGCAACCATACATTGATGTTTCTCTCCCTTTCTCTCCCCCTTCCCTACTCCCTAAAAATAAATTTTAAAAATCTTTAAAAAATAAAATAAAAAAATTGGCTTGTACAGCTTATTTACAGATCAACTTAGATGTTCATTAAGAAAATGGTCCTGCCCTGGCTGAGTGGCTCAGTTGCTTGAAGCATCATCCCATACACCAAAAACACTATGGGTTTGATTCCTGGTCAGAGCACATACCCACATTAAGGGTTCGATCCCCAGTCAGAGAATGTATGGGAGGCAACTGGTCAATGTTTCTCTCTCACACAGATGTTTGTCTCTCTTCCTTCATCTCCCTCTAAAATCAATAAACTTACCCTTGAGTAAGGATTTAAAAAAAGGGGAAAAAAATGGTCCTTGGGTCAAGGAAACAAGAATAATTAAGCTTTTTACTTTCAGTTCATTTGAAAACCATAGTGCTTACAAATTTTCACATTGTTTAATATCAGGGCATCTAGGGGCAGGCAACTACCTAAGAAGATACCACGTTGGAAATTCTGCATGGGGCAGTGATAGTGGGTTAGTAACCCAAAGCAGTAATCCAAGAGTTAATCATCAGAGACACTAAATCCAGAAAGTGCTTATTAACCCAAACCTTTCTGCATAGTGTCTATACCACCCTCTGCCTCTAACCAAATGGGACACTATAGGAGTGAGACATAAAGCTTTTGTTGAAAGTAGGAGATGGACAGTTATTTGTGATGAGGGGTTTTTGTTTATTTGTTTGTTATCCAAATAACTTTGCTACCGAGGAAAGACAAAGGGAAAATGTCAGAAGTACAGGTGATTAATTATTTTTTAAAATAGATGCAGTCCCTACTGTTGAATTGAAGGTATATATTGAAAAGGAATCTACCCATTAAATGGTAGATTCTCATACTTAATTTTGACATTAATTCTCTCAAAAGAGTTGTGCTTGTGAGTCAGATAAATGACAAGAGGTTTTGTGTTAGTACCAACATCCTCCAACTGGCAGCTGTTTAGGAACATTCTCAAATCATAAGTAGAACTGGTACACTGATGATTTGCACAATTGGTGTTGGGGGAGTACTCCAGTTCTCTGTCTCCAAGCTGTGCAGTATTGATAAGCTTCCTAAAACACTTATAACATTAAAAAAATTTACATGCTGTTGAAGGCAGGGGGAAGGTGATGATGGAGCAGTGGGCAGGAAGATGGGGGAAGACTCCAGAATGAAAAAGCCTACACCAAAAACTACTTTCTTTTCATTTTTTTAAAGGTTCCTTTTAATCAGCTTTTAAAGCAAAGACAGAGCTGAAAACATTCCACGTAAACAAACAGCAAGGAACTCTGAATGCTTAACAGACCAGAACACCGGAAAGAGCTTGCATGGTACCGCCAGGCTTTAGTGGATTTGACAATTAAAAAGATGGCGCCACACTACCTGTGACCTTCCCTTCCTGCAAGAAAAATGGATACAACTTTCCACTGGGGTGGAGAGAAGGTCCAGAGAGATAAAAATGCTATTTAACATAACAATGTGTACAGCATTTAGGCCACATGCCAATCTCATCCACAGAGCTTACAAACGCAATAAATGCAATCCACTACTCAGAGGCTATAACCTATTTGAGTCTAGAGAGCTAATTAATAAAAGTTTGAAAAAGAATGCAAAGTTAATTGCCACCCATCTTCTGGGCTATTTCAACTCGGTTCTTTATATTTGCTGTTAAATAAAATTCCAAATGTTGTTTTAGCAATCAATCATGCTTTAGTTATATTAAGAAAAAGTAAATTAGGTTTGGGTTAAATTTAAGTTCCTTTAAGAAACACTTGAAAAACTGAAGCTGCTTTTTCCCTCAGAGTGTATTTTGGGATGGTAAAAATTTCAACAACTATAAAAGTTTCAAGTTAGACAGTATCCAGAAAGTAACAGTAAATAAATGTAACTATCCAGAAAACAGTGCTAGATCTTTCTAGCAATTACTACAGTTAAAATTATTGAGTACATTCTTCAGAAAGCATAATCTCATTTGTAGATAGAGTTGGGGACATGGGATATAAACCACACAATTTCCTTGGTCTGAATCATGGAATTAAAGATAGTAATGATTTTTATCTCCAATTTTCCTCTTAACATTTTCTTCCCTTAATATGTC
The DNA here is from genome assembly GCA_004027475.1 of Anoura caudifer. NCBI lineage: Eukaryota > Metazoa > Chordata > Mammalia > Chiroptera > Phyllostomidae > Anoura > Anoura caudifer. The sequence continues at coordinate 71,121 of PVKU01004864.1, read as the reverse complement.
TTCCCTAAATATTTTTGGTTTTTACTGGTAATGACAAATTTGAGCCAGATTATTTCTTTTGGGACAAGGACACAATTCTAAACATCCTGCAAATAGTGTACTGAGGGCTCATTCTAGATCCGGTTTTCCCTTAGAGCTTGCTGAGGGAAAGTGCAATGCTTCTCCATCCTGTCTCAGTATATGTGTTTCTGGAATCCTGAAATCGAGAATGAACTATATCCATTTTCCAATAACTAGGCTTAAAATATCACAAAACTCTGTAAGAGGTTCTTGAATGGAAATAGCTGGCCTATAAATTCATAAAGACTCTTTATGAATTTATATTAAGCTCCAAAGACTAGATCCCGAAACCCATACACTTCAGCCAGAGTGTACTTGCTATGGATGGGAGGGGCAATGATTGGCGTATGAGGCTTATTTTATGGAGTCTTTCGAAACCTGAGTGGGCAGACCTGGAAAATGCTGGTCTTACCTTGGCCACAGTCCCAAAGGTGCATCTGTACCACTGGCTTTTGTCAGAATGAAGGATGGTGTTGAGTAATTTCAGGAAGCTAGCTCATCTGCCAAAATATGACTGCCAAGATATTTGGAATAATATAATTTAGAACTTCGATGTAATTTTACTTTCTGATTTTACAGATAAGGAAAAAGTTGGCTGCTGGCTATTACAGCTTTTTCTCTGTGCTTCAATTCCCAGGACCAGCTATTTTCTCCATCCTCCAGTCCATGTAGAAGCTGGAAAAGATATATTGAGCATATTTCTTCTCTATTTATGTCACTACTTTCTTATTCTCAGTTTACTTGTTTTCTTTTGTAATGCCAAGTTTGTACACTTAAAAAAAATCTGACTAAAGAAAAGCCAAAGGAATGATATTATGAACAAATGCAAATATGCCAATTAACATGAAATATAATACTGAAAAAATCCAACTAGTCATATGTAAAATTATTTTAATGACATATTCAAGAAGAATCTGGAGATTATGCTGCCAAGAAGGAATACATTTAAAGTAACCTTACAGAGTCTATGAAATCAGACTGTAATATCCTGTAACTATTTTAATTTTAAAAGCACAGTTTACAAATATATACCAATATTTTTCTCACGTTTAATGACTCCCCCACTGTTTTAGCATAAGAGCTAAAATAACCTAAAACAGCCCCCTAAAACACACACAGCAAGTCTGTTACACATATCTGCAAAGAAATGTATGAAGAAAGATTTTACAAAATAATCTCAAAGTAGCAAAAACAATGGGTGTAGTTTCTAGGTTTTTGCTAGTAACAAAATTTTTTCCTGGGAAAATTTTACTTTAAAGCAACTCTAAATAAAAATATATATAATGAAAGGAAAGACCATTGCTTCAAACAGATTGACTGTCTTTAACAAGTTTCTCTCTTTCTAGCTACTCAGATATGCTATATTTCCTAATTATCACCTTTTAAGGGCCATCTGGGCCCATTCCTCCCCATCAGGGGGCAATTCCATTTGCATTGTTCCTGGGTTTAGTCATGATCAAGTAATCTGATGGTAAAGTTCATTAGAAATTAGAACAGAAGCATTCAACCCAACACAGTAAACCAAGTAAGTGATACCCAGGCACCCGCAGGAGAGATGATAAGCACTTCATACATATTCTCACATAACTAATAAGTCTTCCATGTCAATTTTATCAAATTGCTTAAAGAAACATTCAGCCTAATCCCTGACCAGGTATGTAATGAAAATTTGATTAAGTCTCCTCGCACTGCAAAATATTTCTCAATTAAGGCAATATAACTATGGTCCCTTATGTCTTTTGGTTCAAAAGTCTATTAAAACCCCTTTAATGATTCCCTCATTTAGCCTACCATTCACAAGCAGTATACTACTTCCTTCCTGTAGAGAACACACAAGAGTTATCCTAATTGTATTTTCTGTGAAACAAACACACATTACAGAGAAAGCGTATCCAATCCACAGACCAATGCTAACGAGTGTGGTTTCCAAAGAGCATTCCCTTTTGTCATCAATGGTTCATCCTGTACATTCAGACACTCTTTACAAACATGTTTGTGTACCCAAGGCAAGCTTGGCCCCTGGATACACTAGATACTTTAGGCAGAGCTGATTGGGAAAGGTAAGGAGAATTCAAGGCAGCCTTTGCATAAAGGTTCCCCACTTCATACCTCATAGGGTCTAACACGTAAGACTCAGGAAACGGTTACCTGCCTCATCTTGCATTTTCTGAGCCTGGCTTGCAATGGTCATCTTAATCTGAAATGCCAGCCTATTGAGACTGAAAAAGGAGTGCTCCCTGCTGAGACCCACGACCCCATCAGGCTACACCTTAATCTTGCAAATGAAGACAGCTGCAGCAGGCCCTAATCCACCAAGGCAGGTGTGGCCCTGGGGCTCTCTACTAGTGACCCTAGGAGCTCTTAAGGCTGTGAAGTTAAGAAGTCACTGTTATAAAAAGAACTACTTCACAGCCTCTTATTAATGAGGTTACCATGCTTTTTAAAGGAACAATGGCTTATTTCTTCCTATTTGTACCTTGACATTCTCCCCTACCTTTCTGAAATTCCCTTATGCGGAGAGTCCCTAATTCTGACCCCAGCTGGGACACTTCAAATCAGTGGCATAGCTCACACCTAACTGATGCTACTCATTCAATGCTATGTTGAAAAATTGGTTCTCTATTTTTAAAAGCTATCCTAAAATCTACTATCCAGACATTACTAGAGATTTCAGGAAAAAACAATGCCCATGTAATCTTCCTGAGATTCAATAATGAAAAATGATAATTCAATAATGAAAAATGATAATTCAACACTGCTTAGTTAAAAAAAAAAAAACTACAGCAAAACAGCATCACTGAAACTGAGCCAACAGTAATTAACTCAACAAGCAGTCATTGAGTTTCCCCACTTCTCTCTTACCCCTCACCATCTCTTTCTCTCTGAATGTATTGAAATAAAAACCTCTGTGTCTGAGGCCTGTTCCTGATCTCCAGTGTCCCCCAAAGGACCGAGGAAACAGAACTCCAGAAATGTTTCTGCCCTAAGAGGGAATGGGGTGCATGCACCCTGAGTGAGAGTCCTCAGCTGAGTCACAGGCCAGGCTGAGGCTGCTGGCCACTGAGCTGAACCTGTGTGTGAGGTTCCTATCAGAGGCCACTCACCCAACCTTAAGGCTTATGCCCGGGGAAGATCCCCATCTGAAGATGTGAAATTTTGCACAGATATGGCTTAAGCTATGACGGTTTTAAGAGAACAGGTGGTTGAAAACCCAAAACTTTGCGTGTGATTATACTGAGTTTGTCATTAAATGTCATTCTTTAAATGTTGTTACTTTAAAGCATATTTTTAAAATCTCGAAGTTGATACATTAATTTTGAAATACAAAGAAAGTGTTAAGCATTTAGGTTTTCTTGAGTTATTTTAGAACTACTTTTTTTTTTTTAAGTCAATTCTACAATATTTTTCTACCCTTCATTTGGGAATACATATATTAGACCTTTTTTCAATTCCTACAAAACCGTTGAGTTTTTATAAAAGTATAAAATTTGAAACAAGTGCAGAAAGCCTGTAAATGTACCAGGAATACAGGGCTACACTTCCATACCCATTACTTCTAACAATTTCACAAGAAAGAGCACATTTTCATGAGTTGTATGATGTTTTAGCAACAAGACTCCTACGGGCTTTAATGGAAGTCATACAGCTAAAACTCCATGTACCACTTTGAAAATTTAAGAGTAATTGCCAGGTCCCCTTAGAGGGTCATAGAAGTATTAAAAAACAAAGTATTTTGCTAAGAACTCCAATTATGCCCAAAGACTTACATCAGATTTTATAAAATGATTGGGCACATATATAATGTACTCTAGTACTGTTTTATTGGCTGGTTTTCTTTATAAAAGAGGGTCTTTGTGAAGTCCTGCCTGAAAGGGAACATACAATACAGTGAACTTCAGTCCTCATGTTCACCTAAACCCATGACTCAATCTTACAGGAGAGGTGTACATGCGAAATAAATGGGCTTGGGATATTTCCTGTTATTTATACACTTAGAGGGAATCGTTTAGTTCACTGTTCCATCAGGCTGGTAGATTTCTGAAGAGATACATTAAACTGTCAAAGATAACCAATCTGCTCTGGTAAATACTCTTCCTAAGAATCCATTTAGACTGACTGAGTTAGTAAGACTGATCCTCTACAAGGATACCCCCCCCCCAAAAAAAAAACCCTCTTGAATACCCCTTTTGCAGATTCACCAATGTTAACATTTTACCACATTAGCGCTATAATTACTACCCTCTGTTGATTTATTGATGTTCATGTTTATTTTCTCTCCTGAACTATTCATAAATTGTATTCATTGTGCCCTTTTACCTCTAAATACTTCCCCAGATGAAGGACATTGTCCTACACAACTATACAATGATCAAAATCAGGAAATATAATACTGATACAATGCTGTTATCTATCCCATAGACCTTATTCAAATTTCATCACTGTCCCAAATAATGGGCTTACGTCCATTTTTTTTTCTGCTCCATGATCCAATCCTGAATTACTCATTGCATTTAGTTTTCATGCCTCTTTAGACATCCTTCTTAAAGACCTTGTTCACAAATTACTCCCCTCATAATTTTCTCATGTTATGGCTCTGGTTTAAAATGATCACAAGGAGAAAATTAAAATTTATAGGAAAAAAATTGTTCTTAAAGAATACCGTCCATTCGTTGTCACAGGTGTTGCCATTTTGAAATTCTCCCATCAATAGGCCAACTTCCAACTGCCATCATCCATGAAAACACTACCCAGTAAAAGCTACTTTATCCCAGTGTGCTCTTAGCCAAAGTCGTGAATGCAAAAGTTTCCAAGATAAATATTAAAAAATGGAAATCGAGCATCCTGTATTTTTATATCAACGACTGCTCTTTACATTGCTATTTAAATTCTAAGTCTGTGCACAACCAGTAACAGAGTACAGAGCTCTTCAGGATGCTGTTTCTGACACCAGGGGCGAGTTGGCCAATACTTTCTTTAAACGAAGTTTAATAATAAGTACCTGGAAATCTAAGGGCAGCTGTTGTAGTCATATATAATTATTGGCTAGAGGAATCCATAGGTATGCTTTTCTTCCCGTTTCTAGCAGACATTTCCCCCCTCCCTCTCGTTTTAAAAACAGAAGAAATATGGTTTATATAAAGTGGGCTGTGGTTACTCATTACAAGACACTTGGACAGCTGTGTCATTTGCAGATATAACAGGGCTGCGCTTCACGATCCCCTCCACAATCATTCAGATCACCATCTGAGGAGCTATCAGAGTGATTCAAAAGGTAAAAAGACAGTCCCAGGACATTGAACATCTGAGTAACACTCTAGCAGACAGAAACAGATCTGCCAAGTAAGGAAGACATACACAGAGGACCCCAAAAAGTCACATTGTTGAAAAGGAGTTCTGGAACATTAAAGAGCATTTCTTGAGGCCTAAAAGAAGTTTAATTTTCCCTTTATTACATGTATCCAGGGCAGAGTTTAATTAGCTGTATAATTTAGTTCACAAGTTCCCCGGCCCCCGCCCTAAGGAGCAGTGTATCAACAATACAAACTGTCAATTTAATTAATTTATTTATTTTCAAATTGGTAGGTACAAAATAGTCACAGGGATGTAAAGCGTAGCATAGGGAATACAGTCAATAATATTGTAGTAAGTATATACGGTGTCAGGTAGGAGCAAGATTTATTGAAGGATCACTTCGTAAGTTATATTAACTGTCTAATCATGATGCTACACACCTGAAACTAATATAATATTGAATGTCAAATGTAACTGAAAAAGATTTATAATTTTTTTTAAAGTTAAAATATTTTGAATGAGAAGAACAAATCACTGTGACCATGCTCAGTTTTTGTTACTGAATGGCGCAAGGAAACAGCGCATAGCAGGTCCTCATTAAATGTCTGGTGAGTGAATGAATGCCAGGAGAATTAGCCTGTACTTCCATTTTTAAAGAGCTAACCTACATGAAAGTATCAGGAGAATGAAATATTTTACACTAACTCTTACCTCCTACCTTTGCTTTAATTATAAAAAAGATGATTATAAGAAACCCATTTCAAAGCCTCCTAAGACAAAAAGGATAGTAATACTTACCTAATTTTAGTTTGGTCATAAAAAAGGCAAATTGGGGCATAATTAACAATTTGTTGGTACAAATTCATCTGCATCTTTTAATTGGTGTTAATTAGATTAGGACTAAAATTTCTTTAATCCTCTATCTTGCCTTTTTTGATGCAAACTAATTTTCTCAGCTGGATGTCAAAGTCTCCCATTAATTACACTTCTCTAACTGGAGCTTCTTCAGCCACACAGACTCAGATACACAGACCAACAGTCGTTTTCATCAGGGCTCAACTTTTGGGCAAAATTAGCAATTGTGAGAATTGACACCTCGGAGATAACTAGTGAATTTTTCCAAAGTCAATGGTGAAGCAAGGTTTCCACAATTAGCAAATCTGGGGCTGATACATGAGAGCCTCGCGCACTTGGTAGCTGTAAATAACATCCTGAAATGTAACCCTGTCCCACAGTGCAGATGTTAGCAGAGGTTAGGAAACAACAATGACGAAATATTTACCTTTACAGTTAAGAAGATAACCTGCTTTTAAATCCCCAAATAACAATATGTTGCCTTTTACTCTATTACCTAGGAGCCATTCAAAATACTGTATAGTACTGGGAGCACCATTTCCAATGGAAAACGAACACAAATGTAAACCATGTTAGGTGAATAAGCTCCACATTTCATAAGGTTTCCTCCAAATATTGTAACCCTTATATAATAGTTAACATGTCAGGGGGGAAAGCCACAAAATACATTCAATATCTTTTATGGCAAGGTGACCCAAAATAAAATTTTATTTAGTTAAGGATTTTTGATAGTTCTTTATCCATCGCTTTCCTCTCACCATGCAGCAGTGATGATTGAAACCCGATGTGTACTGCAAAAAATAAAAAGGCTATAAAACATTTTATATACAAATAAAACAGTAGCCATTAAGTTTCACTATGATGTCTGAGTAGATATTCAGCATGAAAACATGATAAAAACAACTGTAAACTGATTGTGATCAAATGTAATTACAATGACTTGTCTCCAATGAATGACATGAACTAAACACAGTCAGACTTCTCCAAAATTACTTCAGGCAAAGGACCAAGAGAACACTATATCCTTTCTTCACTAAAGGCATTTTGCCAAATAAATTACAAACACACAAGCTTTAATAACCATGACCAAAAAAACACTTGGGAACTCATTCCAGAAATGTTTAAAACTACACACACACGCGCATGTGCACAAGCGTGCATGCACACACATGTGATCATATTTGATAAAACTCTTCCATATTAATATATTCCACTGAAAAAAACACACTTGAGATTTTAAATTGGTGCTCCCCAGAAGTAAATCCAAGGGCTGAAAGGCAATTACAAGTCTTTTTTTTTTTTAAATCTCTTTAAGTCAATGTATTTGGCTGCTTTTCCTAGCATCTTTGTTTTGGAGATGCTATAAAAAAAAATCTACTTGCAGGTTTTTATGCAGCTAAAACTAAACAATGACCTACATTTTAAAGTAACCTTATTTTTACATAGGCCAATGCAGGTGGATTCTCTCCCTCACTCTCTACATTCTTTGATGCAGCTTACTCCAGTATCATGCTCCAAAACTGAACAAAGAAAAATATCCATTCATTTTGCATTGCAGTAATTCCACAGTAACTATGGCCAAAATAGCTCTTGGAAGCCAGGGACCTGGGACAGAACAGAAGATAAGGTGTGCTCTACACCTTACTCTTCAACTTTGTCTCATTTTTTTTACTTCTAGCCCTGAAATTTTATTTGACAATACCAATATAGGCTATTTGGTAATATTAGTAACAAGGTAGAAATCTAATTACACTCCTAAGTATATACCCCAGAAGACATATGTCCACACAAAAACATGTGTGTAAATGTTCATAGCAGTATTACTCATAACAGCTAAAAAGCAGAAACCACCCAAATATCAACCTGATCAACAGATAAATAAAATATGGTATCCCCATAAAGTGGAACATGATTCAGCTAAGAAGGAAGGAAGGAAGGAAGGAAGGAAGGAAGGAAGGAAGGAAGGAAGGAAGGAAGGAAGGAAGGAAGTTAGTTAGTTAGTTAGTTAGTTACTTCGTTCCTTGGCTAGCAGGGCTCAGTGGGCTGGGCAGTGTCTCTCAAACCTAAAGGTTGCTGGTTCGATTCCCAGTCATGGCACATGCCTGGGTTGTGGGCCAGGTCCCCAGTTGGGGTTGCGTGAGAGGCTCAGATTGATGTTTCTCTCCCTCTTTCTACCTCCCTTCCCCTTTCTCTAAAAATAAATAAATAAAATAATTTTAAAAATTAAATAAAGTACTGATACATGTTAGAACATAGATGAACCCTGAAAACATTATGCTAAGGGAAAGAAGCCAGTCACAAAAGACCATATTATATGATTCCATTTACATGAAATATCCAGAATAGGCGAATCTTAGAAACAGAAAGTAGATTAGCTGATGCCTAGAGAAGGGAAGTTTGGGGGACAATGGCTGTTAATGGGCAGGGGGTTTCTTTTAAAATTGATTGTGGTGTTGGTTGCATAACTCTGTGAACAGACTGAAAACCACTGAATTGTACACATTTGAAGTGGGTAAATTATATGATATATAAGTTCTACTTCAATAAAGTGGATGTATATATAATACTATATATACATATCTATCTATCTATCTATATTTTTTAAGTAGAGTTCACTTATATGTTTGATGCCTTTACTGTGTATTCCAGTGTAAGCTGCTGGGTCAACCAAATGCTCCAAATACAGTTTTATTTAAACTTTGTGTTCCCCTGAAAAGGAAAAATATCAGGAAAAATCCATAGCTCCTCCAAATCTGCTCTTGTCAAGCCAGCCAGTGACCCCTCCCCCATGTTGTTAAATCCAGTAGCCAATTCTCAGTTCCCAAATTACTTGATATACCAGCAGCATCTGGCACAATCACCATGCCCAACCCATCTTGATATATTGTTTTCACTTGATTTCCAAGACACACACTCCTTGGTTATCCTCCTTTCTTACTAGTCCCTATTTCTCCATTTCCTTGGCTGGTGGAATCTCCTTCCTCCCACTTCCCCTCACCCTGCCTGCCCCTTAATGTTGGGATAGCCCCCCAGTCAGCCTGGTGTCCATAGCCTTACACACACTTCCTAAGTGACTTTGCCCAGTCTCACTGCTTTAAATGCCACCTCTATGCTAGCAACTTCCACATGTAGATCTCCAGTGCATACCTCAAAAATGCCAGACTCTATGATCAACTGCTGACATGGCATCCCCATTTAGGTTTCAAGTAGATAATCTCCCATTCAACATATCCAAAGCTAAGCTCCAGCTCCTTATTCCTCCCCTTACCCCAATACCCAAGAAAACCATGTTTCATCTATGGCCTCTCTCCTATCATTTGAGGTCACCTCCTTCCTCTCAGTGATGCATACCAAAGCCCTAGACAGTCATCCTTCACTTCTTTCTCATTTCCAACAGCAAAACATTCAATCCATCATGAAATTGTGTTGGTACTGCTTCAGAAATATCTAAAATACATCTCACCACTTCCCACTCTGATTTGAGCTGCCATCCGCTCTCACCTGGCTCACAGCAATCACCTCCTGACTTGTCTCCCTGCTTCTACCCCTGCCCCCTACGCTGTATTCATAATACAGGATCCAGAGGGATCAGTATCCCCTTTACTCACAACTCTGCAATGGTTCCCCAATTCGCTTGGAGTAAAGGTCAAAATTCTTACAGCAGTTTGATTGTCTTATCTCACCTCATCTTCTACTGCTTTGCATCTGTCTCCCACTCCACACCAGCCCCACGGCCTCCTTAATATTTTTGGACATCCAGGGCTGGTCCCTCTGCCTAGAATGGTCTTCTCTGAGACATAAGCATATATAATATGTGCATATATATGATACATAAGTCCCTCTCCCTCTTTTAAGCATTTGATCAAATTTCACTTTCTCAGTAAGACTTAATCCTTACCACCCTATGTGAAATGGCAACCTGACTCCCAGCCCCACCCATTTCCTTTGCCTTGCTGTACCTTTTCTTTCACCATCTTCTAAAATGATGCATGCCCTACTTATTTATTACCTCTGTGGCTTATTGTCAGGCTGCTAAAATGTAAGGTTCAGAGGGGTGGGTCTTCGTTCTGCTCACTGCTGGATCTCAAGTGCCCAGAACACGGTAGGTAGTTCCCCGATACGGAGCTGTTGGATGAATGAACAACTGCTAAAATCCCACAGGACCGATCACCTGCCAGCATTTATTGAATGGTGACTTTATGAGTTAAGGGCATAAAATATTGCTACTCAGATTTTTAAACAAAATGAACAGTAGGGGAATAAGGTTAAAGACTTATTGCCGCTGTTTAATATTTATGATATTCACCTGAAACATGCTGGTGACACAGAGGAGATTCTCTCAAGTCCATGAGTCCTACAGTAAAATTGTAGGTGTTGAGATATTTACATTCTTTTAGCAAATTAAAATTTGCAGGAAAAGGAGGAGAATGTGCTCTGCATTTTCCAAGAGCTTAAGTACCAACATCTGGAGCAGAGAAGAAATAGATTATAGAAATGTCTATAAGACTCATGTGATCTTCAAGACATTCAGAGTTCTATGGTGGTGCTCCTCTCCACAACGACATGTGGAAATGGTCTTTAAATACAAAAGGGTCTGAAAACACTCCATGCTACGAAAGGTGTGAAGTTAGTGACTTGTGTGTAACATTGGTCTTCTTGTAAGCACAATGCATTGCTGGGTTTAGAAACAAGAATACATTGATCTTATTATTCGCAATGTGCCATCTTAGAAATGTTATATGAAATTTTCCAATGAGACTGTGGAAGCACTGCTATATCCTAAGTCAAAAAAACTTTTCAATCCTCACCCAAGGATGTGTCTATTAATTTTTAGAGAGAAAGGAAGGGAAGGAGAGGGAGGGAAGGAGGGTGGGTAAGAGAGAAACATCAGTGTGAGAGAGCAAGATCAACTGGTTGCCCCCTGTAAGCACCCCAACCAGGGAACAAACCCACAACCTATGCATGTGCTCTGACTGGGAATCAAACCTGAAATCTCTTTTGGTGTCTGGAACGATGTTCCAACCAACTAAGCAACCCAGCCAGGGCCTAAGTCAAAATTTTACATATTAAAAAACTTACTGTTATGGTGTTTTTTGATTAAAACTAAAGAAGTCCCCAAAGAAAAAGATACAAAATAGTCACCTACAGTGTATTTGTTTCTTCGTGAGAAGGGGCTAATAATAACACCCATTAATAATAATGATATTAATAATAGCTAACACTGAACAATAATATAGCTCTATATTAAAGCTATATTGTCTTCTAAAAGACATGAGACAGATGTGACACTCACACATCACCCAGGAAGCCAGTAGCATCTGCTTCAGAGGTAACAACTGCACTAAGAAGCATCTCACTATCCCTGTGTTCACAACTGTAGCAAGCACAGGTGGCACTTGGAGTTGATATTAAAAATAAAAACATTAGTGATTATGACTTATACCTCTGGACTTTCAGCCTGGCTTGCACCTGAGCATCTTTTTTAATTACAAAAATCCCATGTCATATCCCAATACTAGGTCAAGAGGAGAGCTGTAACTGGCCCGTGCTATTCAGGAACCACTGTAATTTGGGCTGGGTAAAACTGGCCCACACAAGAACATTTCTGAGTTGTGCACTACCCGATTATAAAGCTCTTCATATAGTCATTATGATCTTCAAGATACACTCTCAGGCAAACTTTAATGGTTGTCCGGAGGTTTCATTTTTATACTCATTTTAAAAAAATGAGTAACCCCATAGACTGTGAAGGACTGAATAAGACAATGATGCTTATCATCCCATGTCCCAGTGTATCTCTTATTATCAGTAAACTTTGTATCCAAAGCTCTACCGTTGTGCCAGGCAATGATCTTAGAAGTTTACATACTTGGTCTCATCTCATTTGATCATTATAATGTTCTCCTCATTTCTCACATGAGAGAAATGAGACTCAGGGAAATCAAATAACTTGCTTGGGTCACAGAATGACAAATACGGTAAGAGGATTCTAACCTCTTAAGCACTATACTCTCCTGCCTCCAAATGAAAACCAGAAAGTGAAGGAATCTACATTAGCCATTCCAAGGTCATAATATAAATTACTAGAAGTTTGAATAGTAAGTTGCTTTCAGGTTTGATTCAGTTATTCAGAAGTACTCACTGAGCAACTACTATGTGTCATCTAGTCTATTACAGACTGAAAATAAGAATACAATAAGGCACAGTCCTCAGCCTCTACACTGCAGCCTCTGCAGCCTTGTGGGGAGCCTCCCAGGGGGTAGTAAGGTGCCCAAGGGCATGAGCTAACAGTGGAAAGAAGGTGAGGTTAGGTGTGCATGGTGGTGGGGCGCATGGGTGGGATATGCAAATAGAGAGAATGAACCCAGGCAAGAGGGGCATCTCTTACGTGCTGCTTCCATCTAGAAGTGGGTCCCTGTCACCTCCTAATAGGACTTTAGCAATAATTTCATAACCTGAGCTTTGCTGCTTCCAGTCTCTGCCTGGCCTCCACCAAGCCCTTACATTTATCTTGCCCACTGCTGTGGATGCAAACACGTCCCTCCCCAGTGAAAAACTTTCAAAGGCTCCCTGATACCCAGGTCCAACGCCTCAGCCAAAGTCCCACACAACTTGGTTCCTGCCTGTCCTCTACTACATCCTATTTATCCAGGCTTGCCACACTTGGCAACATCTACCATATCCATATACTGCTTGTGCTAGTATTTAATTTTTTTCTTTCAATCAACTCACTTTGTAAAATAGACATGCATTTTTTAAAAGATTTTACTTGTTTATTTTTAGAAAGATGGCAGAGAGGGAGGAAGAGAAGGAGAGAAACATTCATGTGTGAGAGAAACAACTGGTTGCCTCTTGCACACACCCCCAACCAGGGACCTGGCCTGCAACCCAGGCATGTGCCCTGACTGAGAATTGAACTGGCGACCCTTCAGTTCATAGGCTGGAGCTCAGCCAGGGCTAGACATGTATTGTTTAGCCTTGCCTTGACAATATTCTGCAGGAAATTCTGGATTTGAAGCACGAATTACAGTTTCCTTTAATGGACATTAAACACATACCTCAAAAGATGATTGTTCCTGGGCCACCGAGGGCACTCTTGAGTCCCTGCAACAGTGGAACACAACCAGCTCTGAAAATCGCTGCCACTATGGTTCCCTGTTGCCCAGGGCGAAGTGGGCACTACAGAACTAGGCGTAGCACAGCGATTAACACAAAAGGCAGCATGGAGCACTGTGAGCAATTTCACTTACTCATTTACTTGATAACTATTTATTGAGCACCTACTATGAGCTGGGTACTCTGCTAACTCTAGGGATACTCTGAAAGAACAAGACAGGCATAATCCCTGGCTTCCAGAAGTTTATGTTGCAGTGGGAAAGACAAACACTGTATGAGAAAACAAATGGATCAATAAAAACTTTTTTACAGTTTGTGATAAATGCTATGAAGGAAAAAAAGCAGGATGCTGCGATAGAGACTCATGGGGGAGGAGGAGGAAGAATACTAAAAATAGGATGACAGGGAGGACTTTTAGGACCTCAGAATGAAAAAGAACCAGAAAGGTGGAGGAACCAGCTAGTGCAAAGATCCTGAGGTAGGAAATAGCTTGCCACATATTGAGAGGTGCTGAAAGAAGAAAGGGGACCAGCGTGGCTCAAAAAAGACTGAGCAAGAGAGAGAGCGGTATTAGATGAAGCTGGAGAGAGAGGGTAGCAGGAGCCAGAAATGCAGGGCCTTGCAGGCCATGGTGAGGACAGTGCATTTCATTCTAAGTTCAATGGGAAAGATTATTAAGTAGAGAGCTGACACGATCTGATTCCCTGGCTTGTTGCTTAAAGAACAGACCTCTTAGTCCATTCTTTCAAGAATGTGAAAAAAAGAACAAGATGGAAAGCACTGAAAGTACTGAGACTTTCGTTGTCCAGCATCCTCAGTGACTGGAATGGGTGGATTGCAGGGTTGAATGTTAAAAAGGGACCACAGTCTAGATGGATCAGTGGGTTAATTCTGCAATTAACGGGATTTGTTTTCATTGTTGCTGTGGTTCTGACCAAAATACAAACTGTACAATTCCAAACTGTACAGTCAGTAATGGAGGGTATTTTCATATACACGAAATGTTCCTTGTGTTTTATTTGAATAGTTGAAAGAAGGTGCAGGTAGGGCCGCATTAAGGATGGAATGGACGGGTGCCTGTTTTTAGAGCATGTGTCTAGAAACGGTAAACAAGTTACACTTCAGAAAATGATAAACTACCATGGTAAATTCCACAAAAAATAATTTGGATGGTGAGATGTTTTAAAGCATTTATACACATGGAAATTTCTAACAGACCTTTCACTAAAATGAAATAATAGAATGAGAAATATGCCTATAATGAAACCTAACAGACTGACTAACAGTAACACCAATGTTGTCTTGCAGTTCCAGGAACACTATCCCTAATCCTGAGATGTGCACTGTGTAGGGTAGAGAATCTCATTCCTATCGAAATTATAACAGCTCTTAAAAGCTATAAATAGGGATCTTTAGAGGGAATGAAAACATTATAATATCCATGCAATTGCAGGCAGGTTCTCAGTGAACTAGAAAATCTTTTGAAGGTGAGGAAAATGAAACAATAATTTGAAATCCCCGCCCAACTTTACAGTTCCTATTTGGAAAACTGGGGTTTAAGGGATACCCAACATTTTTAAGGCTTATGACTTTTACCCCTGACTCTTAAGGGATACTATGGAATTTTTGCAAATGGCTACAGAAGGCTCTCAAAGACGAGAGAACAACACACATGCTCATCACAGTATCTTGGGGCCCTTAATGCCCGACTCCTTCTTCGAAGCTGAGACCTTGTAACAGCACTAGTGGTTCTGCCTGGCAGCTGAGGACATGTCTCAGGGCTCTGTCTCCTGCCCTTTGCCCTCACCCAGCTTGTCCAGCTCCTTGGTTGCTTTGAACTTGGCTTTAGTCGCTCCAACTCTTTATCCAGATTTTACCTTGATGTCACTCACTGTACCAGGGCCTTTGGGTTTGGTTCTGATTTTATCCCTTAATCCTATTTCCTGTTTTGGCTCCAGCACCTTGAACCTGGCCAAGAAAACCCTCTACTCCGGAAACCAGGCACCCAAATCCCACCCAGGGTTCCTGGGGCTGCATCATGCCAGTGAGAGAGTTTACACACAGGTAACAGACAGTGTTAGTCTTCCTCTTTCTTCCATCCACCAAAACACACTTGACAAGTGCAGGGGTCCCCAGCCTCTGGGACGGGGACCAGTACCAGTCCTGGTCTGTTAGGAAATGGGCCACATAACAGAAGGTGAGCTTGAATGTAATGTGCTTGAATCATCCCAAAACCACACACCCCACCCCAGTCCATGGAAAAATTGTCTTCCACAAAACCAGCCCCTGGTGCCAAAAAGGTTGGGGACCGCTGATGTAGTCCAAATGACCAATAGTTCATTAATGGTGAAGTTTTATTCTTTGCTCTTCATCTTTTCATACTTAATTATTTGGCAAGCATTAATGAAAAATTATGGGCAAAGCCTTATTTATCAGGTGGCCACACAATTCTTCAGATACATGTATCCTTTTGTTCAGAAACAGACCATCTGCCAACTGGAATACAAGGGATATTTTAGTCTTTAGAGAAAATGAGGTGAGTATGGAGTGAGTTGGTGGATAAAATTTAAGGGAGAATGTTTATTTTGACTATTAGAAATAGCTACTCTTGTCAGGAAGGTAAGAAACTAGCTTTTTAGATAATACCAAATACATTATATGACTTTATAAAAATAATTTTTAATGTTGAGCATTAGTTGCTTCTACTAAAATGTTAAACTTTACTATGTACACACCCAAAGACTACCTAGGAAATTGAGACCAAGACACAACATGCATAAACACAAAACTGTGTCTTACCGATTATTGTGAAATCCTAAACCTATTCAACAGAGTTAGATGTGAGGTCGTGGTTCAATACCTATAAAGACAATGTCCTTTAACCAGGACTATACTGCAGGGAGAGATGCATGTTTACAGTAGATTTACAATGAAAACATATAATGTGATATTTATTATATTCTTCCATCCTGTTCAGAACTTATGTAGCTTTATCCCACATGGGGAGTGAGTTATAAGTGTCAGCTTCCACCACATTCTGGTAGAGCAGTGATTCCTAACAGCCCTTGGGTCCTGGAGGCCCCCAGAACTCGAAAGCCTCCAGAAGAGCCTCCCAACATGAACTGTTTCTCTGCTCATTTTTTGGTCTACATGAAGGTCTTTTAATGTAGGTTGCAATGCCTCCAAAGCAGAATTCTCACCTCTTCGTGCGCAGGCACCCAGGTGGGGCACGGGGCATTGGGATGATATTTCCATGTGCTCTGCCACACACAAGGGTGAGACACATCAGCTGCCTTCCATGAGACCCCCAAGTATAGGCAGCATCACTGACAAACAGGAAAGCTACCCCTGAGCAGCCCAAATATCACCAAGAATATCCTTAAAATCAGCAAGGCATGCTAATATAGGTGGCTTTGGGGGTCTATGGAAATTTTTGCATTAATGGTATAAATTCTGTACCATATTATGATACCTGCTACAGCTGATTCAAAGGCAAAAAAAAAAAAAAAAATCAAGTCTGCATAACCAGAAACCATTCATTTTTTCCCTTTCTTGTCCTAGCAAGAACAGAAAGCAATTCCAAGACAGATACGCTGAAAATATATCCAAGGTTAGAGATTTTGAAAGGAGGAGTTGGCCAGTATCTCATGCCCCAAATCACTGAAGCACTTCAGTAGAATGACTCAAAATAATAATTTAAGGAAAAAGAAAAACCTTCAGGGAAAAACTCTGTGAGGTGTGTGAACGTTCTGGCACAGAACAGATTCTTTTACAGAATGATCTCAGAGTTTTATCATGTTGGACTCGATCTCTGGCGTCTGCTCCAGGTGACACACCCACAGTCATCCCGATGTGGTAAGGGTAAGACTACTTAAAGCCATCCTGGTGTGGTCAGTCAGCACTCAGCCCCTTGCTGGGTTATGAGCTTGGCAACGCAATAGTTTCTCTTGCAGAAATCTGTCTACCGCCACCCACCCAAGACCCTTCCCAAATGTCCATCCTCTCTTCCCTTAACCCCCATCACTACAACTCTCCATGTGGCCTTCTCAGCCTTGCTGCCTAGAAAATGCTCTCAAGCCCGAGACTGACCAGGCTTCCTACCCCACATAGCTTCTAGCAGGTAGACCTGTATTTAGAAGATCTCTTCATTCTTCCTATCCTCAGCTCCTCCAAAAGAAACCTGCAGTAAATCCCTCCCAGACGTATCTTGGAAATGATTAATCTCTCAGATTAACCAAATGGGCTCAAATATAAAAATATTTTTAAAAAACAGTAGGGTCGTTAAAGAGTGACAGATTTAAGCGCCATCTGGGCTCGCTGGTCAGGGTGGCACGAATTCCATCAAACGGCTGAATGGTGCACGATCTGGGAATCCCATCTGTTTTTATCTAACATGAATCAGTCAAACAGTTTGGCCATTTTGATGTTAGAGTTGTTTAAAGAAAACCCCAGGCATATAATACTAATAGTTTTTTTCCTCCTCTAAACTTCTAGAACACAAAATGTATGATTGATTATCACCATTGAAGGTAGAGATGAAGCTTGATTTGATTCTAAGAGTGGTCCTAGTGAGATTCTAAATAGACTTTTTTCCCATAATATGATTATTGCCCCAGAGTTTTATTTTTTAAATCTTTGGGACCATATATAGATACTTTTCTTAGGGTTATTATATGCAAGTTTACTTTCATAATTTTTTTTCACTGAAAACTACATTGATAAGATTTTGGACTTGTAAAATGGGAAATTTTTTTGTCCTATTTCTCATTTTAGTTCTCTGCTGTTTCCCAAAACCCAAATATTTTAATGAAATAATATGGAAATATTATAATGAAATGTGGTCAGAATATAACTTAGACAAATTTAATTATTCTCAAGAAATATGTATCTCTTTTTTTAACAAGCCTGTTCCTAACTTTATAAATGGTTTCTAACCTTTAGCACATGGACTGCTTCCCTGTCTTGCTGTACTATAATAATTCTTTGCAACACTAATCACATTTCCCTGTGCTCAATAACGTAGTTCTGTTTCTGAACGGTAGCAGTAAATTGGCCCAACACAAATACTCTAGCTACCTAGCCTTTAATAAGCAGGAGAAAAACATTATTTTTAAGAATAAATATATTATGCTCATTTTGAGATTTCATAAGAAAAAAAGCATATGTTAAACTACATACCCTTTAATTAGAAAACATTCTTCTGTTATGATATTGTGATTGTAATTTCTATCTTTAAAAATGTGGGAGAAATGTTTTATTACATCATGCTGTAGTTATGTAACACATCAGAGTGTTTTATACATGAAACACAGGAAAACATAGCAATCATAAAGACAAAATTAATGTAATTGTTCATTCAAGGGGGATTGTGCATTATCGCAATTTCATTCCTGATTTTTGGTCATCTTTTACAGCTACATGTGGAAACAAAATAAATTTAGTCCTAGATTTGTGTTTTCTAGCCATTTCATGCACCAAATATACTTCCCAAAATACAGAATTCTCTGGGAACACAAGCTGGCACCACGTGGCACTTTACAAGTACAGGCATTCGTTATTTCTTCATTCATAAAACCAGGATAATAATTTTGTCCTGTAGAACTCTTCCAAGAATCACATTTAATGATGTTTGTAAAAGTACATTAAAAATGATAAAGTACTGTGCGAATATAAGGTATCATTAGTGATTATAATAATAATAATTGCATGTTCTTATGGGAAAAACTACTGAAAAATAAAACACCCTTTCTCCCAATCTTCCTTGTGATTAAATAAAGGAGCATGTTTATATAGATCTTACTAAAGCAGCATTTCACAATTAGCCTTAAAGGATTCACTTCAGGGAATTAAACAATTTCAGAGAAAATTTATTTCTACATTTGACAAATTTTAAAATGCAGAAGTAAAAAGTTAAATCATCAGAAACTTTGTTTTAATCTGTTACATGCCTAAAAGTTGCCATAACCAATTCAGAATTCCAAAAGCATATGAAAACTTCTGTCCAAAGGGACCGGTCACAGAGCCAAATCAGATCTGTATCTATGACCCCGATTATCTTGGTAAATGTCAGTGGTCAAGCGTTATAATCCACTTAGGTCACTGACTAAGGCCAATTCTGGGACCCCTGACTTTTTCCCATTTTCCATCAAGTTTATAAAATCAATCACAAAAAGAGAAAGAGAGAATTTTTTGGAGGATAATTGGTATTCACAAAGTATTTAACGAGAAAAATTGTACTGATTATTAAGATTTCATTAAACTTGCCATATTATCGCCCCCTGCATCATTAACAAAGAATTGGGTCACAGCACTGGGCTCCCAGTTTATTCTTCCCCTCCCCTGTGGTGAGCAAGCCTGCAGATGCTCCTGGAAAACAGTAACCAACAGCATCCATAGGAACCCAGCTTAGGTGACAACGGAGCAGCTCAGGTAGTCCCTGTGAGATGCCAGCTAGCTTCTGCACAAAGGTGGGTGACAAGCATTCTTTGTTTGTTGTTAATCCCTTTGGCTTTCTTGTGTTTCAAAGTCATACAGACATAAACTGGACACTTCTGTCAGGTGGCCACAGTACTGATGTCTGGTCTCCATGACAGTGTGGTGCCCACATCTGTAGGCAGATCCCCAGCATCAAGGCCTGGAGTGCTCATTCAGCAAGCATACAAAAAAGAGGTGTTACACTGGGTTGTAAGATGGTTCTGCTGCCCAGCAGTGGAAGGTGAGGACACACTAGGGACTGGGATGGGGGTGGGCAGCAATGACTACTTTGGGTAAAAATGACAAGCAGTTGCAGCTGTGGGAAAACTACTGCAGAGACATTCTTCCATGGCCAGGTACAATGATCCAAATTAAACAGCGCACATTCAAAAGATGCCAACCGGAACACACTATTATTTACACCAGTGCGTGTGGCTAGTTTCAGATGAGGCCGTGCTTGCTCCAGTGTCATACGCTGCTCAATCAATAGGTGCAGATCTCTAGGGTTTATAAAGTATAAGAAAATATCCCCCCGGGGGCTTACCTGGTGTAAGTAGCATAACATGAGGTAAGACAAGTGATGAGCCTGCACTGTCCTGTCTTCATAGTTTAAAACCATAGCTCATTTACCTGTATCTCACTCATTCTCCATGTCTGGAAGCGTTTGAGTAATTTCATTTATAACTCGGTTTAAAGAAAATGTTCAGGGTACTGCATCCAGGGGGAGAAGCTTTTTCTTTGTGCCAACAGTGACCACCTCACACCTCAGCACTCCGTTTTGAGCCACTGAATGGTGGCCCATTGAAACGTAAATATAAACAAAAAACATATTATGAGAGAAAAACACCAATAAATTACAAAGGAAGTGCTTGTGCAATCTAAAAACCACTTAATTCTCAATAATGTCTCATCCCTTACCAAAGCTGGTATAACACTCAATGAGAATTGGAAAATATTTTATAAATGTGATATACTTTATAAGTTATTAAATCAGATGGTGGCAAAGGTTAAGGTGGTATCAGTCATCTGTCAGGTTAGCCCATTAATCCGTACATTTAAATATGAGTTTGTCAAATTAGCAAAACTAACGAAAAAATAAACTTCCCAATAATCTTTATTTTCCACTCATATGATCATTGCCTGGCAAAGGCAATGTTTTAAAGACTTAGAAGATATAAATCTATTTTTTCAAAGCATAAATTCAACAAAATGGTCTAACATCAGTAGCTAATCTGATTCTTTCTCCATGAAAGTAGCCATGAGGAAGATACACTAGAAAAGATTTAGAATCAATTTTGGCTGAAGATAATTGATGAAATTCTATTCCCCTTTAAAAACAAAACAAAGAACACTAGTACTTGCTGTATAAAGTTTTTAGAAAATGATTCTGAGTGCTAACATCGAGTCAAATTAGACCACAAAGTACAATGAAATCTGTGCTGAGGTGGATCTTAAATAATCCCAAACTTCTAAAACCTCTGTGGCTTTAATAAAAGTATCATAAAATACGGGACAACCAGAGTAAACCTCTTTATAGCGACAAAATAGCAAGGAAAGGTCAGGGAGCCAGGGAGGTCAACAAAGTCCTTCTTCCCAATGTGGGGTCATTCTTCCCTCCAGCATGATTGGTCTCCCAGTAAATTCCACATTAGCTCCTCCCTTCAGCTGCAGCAGAAACACTTGAACTGCCTTCTCCCTCTACAAAAGTTTAGTTTGCTGATTGGGCATGAAACAAAGGGAAGACAGCAGGGGTACAATTTATAAGGGGGCAGGAGAGGTTGACAGGCTATTGTGCGCTGGAGGCATCCACAAGCTGTTAATTCTATTTTAACATCGTTAATAAGACTGTTAACACATCAGACTTTGTTTAGAGACCTCGAAAACATCAACAAACTATTACATGACTCACCTGAAATAAAATAATACCCACTTTGGAAGCATCAAAATCATACTTTTTTAAAAAACATCCTTAAAATGGAAAGAGGAGAGAAAGGAAAACAGAAATTTACTACTGTAAAATATGTGCAGACTCCAAATGTTTTTATCTATGTATTTTTGCACAAGGGAGTTGTATCAAAATAGAATCACTTTCATGTGCATATGCAAAACGGGATTTTAAACCACAAATGCACAGGTTTAATCAAATACTTAAAATGAATAATTCGTCTGACAGGTTAAGAACAGTTAATTTTGCAACAGAATAGAAAAATGTTTTGATCTGAGTGTTTAAAGATCAGGAAAACACTCCAATTATATAAGGGCAGTTTTTATATTACACCCTCACGTCCAGCTAAAAATTATTGAGTAATTTCAGTAACAGTAAAAAGCTCCAATTCACAACATAAGGAAAATAAATTTTTCTAAAAATTATTTTACTTTTTATTCTCTTTTGCTTCACTTAGCTTAATTTTAGGAATTAAGACTAGTCAAAGTAAAAAGTATTATGCTTAAAATAAAGGAGACCAAATAATCAGTAATCAAGGCTCAACAATCAATGTTTGTAAAAAGGAAATTTTATTTGAGTTTTTCAATGTAAATGTATTTTTTTATCATCGAACTTTTTTTCCAATTAAAATAACATATTTCTTATGGGACAGTCTATTAAAATTATTATAATTGGCATTTAATTCTCTTTCCATTTAAAGAAAAAAAAATCCAAATACATTGCAAGGAATCTGTAATATTTTAAAGACAATTTTCTGGACACTGTATATATAGATCTGAAATCTAATGCCTGAAAAAAATTGAAGCATTCTGGCTATGACTTAAAGTTTTGATTTCCAGCATAATGTAATACCAATTGGTAGGTGTTAATTTTTAAAATCCTTGCTGGTACTAGAGACAAAAACTTCAAAAACGTGAGAAATTAAGAGAAGAACAAGTTATGTAGATGGGGTAAACAGCTTTTAGAAAAAAGTAGAGAATTTTAGGGAATATTTAAATATTGACTCCTTTGAGTGTTTCGGTGGGCTTGGGTTGGGGGAGACAGTGAATGAAAAGCCCATAGAGACTATTCCCAAACAAGGACATCAATATGAGAACACAGACTTGTAAACTTAGGAGCGAAGGCTGAGGAAACTCTAAATGCAGTCTCCACACTGAACACAATACGGAGGACAGTGTATTCCCAACAGGTCAAATGACCACCAAGCAAACGCTGGCAGGAGGATAGTGACTTTGGGCGACACAGTCTGGGAAACATCAATCACCACACGGTTTGAAAAGTGTAAATCAAGGCAGTAGCCCTCAATGATGTCCGACAGAGGAATAATATTTGGCTACCACTGTTCAATCGCCTTCCCCAAATACAGTGCCGTGCTTATTTCTCAGCTTCCTACAACCTTTCATGTTCCAGATACACAGATTTCAATCCAAGTGTTTCAGTTGCCATAACAACTTCATAAATTTGTTCTCAGATGTCCTTTTTTAATCACATGATTTTTAAAAAGCTGGATGGATTGGGACAGTGCCTTAATTTATTTTGTTCACACCTAACTCATGAGGAGCCTGGGTATTTTTCCCTTTTCGCTAAGAATTCAAACACCTGCAAATAATGTCAACTATTCTTCTTATCTACAGACAAAGGAAGAGAGAGAGAGAGAGAGAGAGAGTGTGTGTGTGTGTGTGTGTGTGTGTGTGTGTGTGTTAAAAATCTGTTTGCATGCAGCCTTATTATCCAGTTTTGAAAACCCGGGCGACGTGAGGCCCAGGAACCAGCCCCAGCTCATGCGAGCACAGGGACGGCCGACGCTGCCTGCCAGTTGGGTGCAGCAGGGCCCTGTGCGCAGAGCGGCTGCTTCATCTCCGGATATCAATTATTTATACTGCCAAACTTGTTTTTGATAGAATCCTGGAGGTTTTAATTGGCTTCTGGTGACGATTACTACCTAGCACCTTTAAAATTACCCACCTTATGATAGAAAAATAAAAGTACACAAATATGTAACAGTTTCAGTAGCATGCATTAATTTTTTAAACACTTCGGGATATTTTTAGATTTCGTTCCAATAAAGAATGAGGCATAGCATCCCAGGCAGGCATCGTTAAACAAATGATTTTTGCCAACATCAACAACCAGACAGACAATAGGAAACAGGACACCACCAACAAATGGAGGCAAGGGGGGGGGGGGTGGCAGAAAATTCAAGCCGGGTTTTTTGCATATGTAGTAAAACTGAAGGCACTTCCCCAGAAGGCATTGAAATGCACAGATAAGAACACAAAAGGCCCTGAAGTGGTTGTGAGAGTCACAATTTGCTATTAAACTCAGCAGATGGAAACAAGTGAAAGTTCACCTACGTAAACTTTAGAATGCTCTAGTGTGAAATAAAACCAAGAGTAATAGACAAACACTACCGCAGTCAAAGATTGTAGAATTTGTTTTTAATTGCATTGTCAGTTTGTTAGAACAGAACATATTTAAACTTAAGAGAATAAGCTAGAGGGGGGAAACACTGTTTCTAACACCACCTGTCAGAAATTAAAATGTAGGGTGAATGGTATACAACTAAGTACCAGCAAAAAGTAAACACTGGTTACAATTAGGAAAGAGCATAAAATGAGATGTCATATAAAAAGGCCCCTTTTCTTCAAAAAAATATTATACATGACTAGTTCTTTGCCACTGGCAGAAAAAACAACCTTCTTTAATTATGTAAAGCATGAGGAAAAAGTAGAATTCTTTACCTTTGAAAACTAAACCAGGGTAAGGCCTCATGAAAGGCAGGCTTGATCTCTTCTGCCTGAAAAATTAATAGGCTTGACAAGTCCTTGACAGTATCTTCTAGAATTGGGGGGAAAAAAGGTGGGGGGGGGGCTCTAGTGACACCAACAGTTCTGGGAATAAAATGCAGCTGTGAAGGAAGATTTGGGTTTGGGGGAGGATTTTTTGTTTGTTTGGGGGTTTGTTTTTATTTTTTGGTTTTTGTTTTTTGTTTTGTTTTGGGGTTTTTTTTTTGTTTGTTTGTTTTTCTGTTATCACAATGAATAACCATCAGCCACAGCCTACAGAGGATCTGCACGATGCTCCACCACCTTCCTCTGGCTCCTTCTCCCTGTCCTTCCTTCTCTACACTGCCAATGCCCCACTGCTCTCCTGTCGGAGACGCGGCCTGTGGCTGCAAGAGGGCCTGACCACCCCATCCCTGCAGTTTCAAAGGGCAGGGAGCTGAAAGAAGGGGAGGACCTGAGAGGGGCAGGGATGCCGAGGAAAGACATTAATTCAGCATTCCTCAGTGGCTTCAGATCTTCACACTTGTTTTCTTTCCCCCTCTTCCCTCCTGGAAGGGTGAGGAGGGACCCAGCACTACAAAGAGGAAACTTTCTCAGTGCAAGGAAGGGCTTGTAATCTAGCTCTGGCTCTTCCCAGCAGCCTGATTAACACTAAAGGCTGTTATTATTATTGATAAAAATAAAATTATCCCACCCTGGCCGAGTAGCTCAGTTGGTTAGAGCATCATCCCAATATGCCCAAGTTCGATCCCCCAGTCAGGGCACATACAAAAATCAACAAATGAATGTATAAATAAGTGGAACAGCAATCAATGATTCTCCCTCTCCCTCCTTCCTCTCTAAGCTCAGTAAACAAAAATATTTTTAAAATAAAAATAAAATTATCCCTCTTAAAGAAAGTCATTGTTCACTCGCCCCCCTCCAAAGGCTTGCTGATGAAGCTGTTGGTGCTGGAGAGTGGGGAGGGTGACAGAACAACAGCTTCCCCTTTGCAACAGCTTCCCCTTCACTTGGCCCCTTTCAGAACAATGTAAGGGACACCTCTGCAGAGTGGGGCCTGCAGGCGGCTTTCTGCTCACACATCAAACTCATCCTCATCTTTTGTCCATCACTTCTGGGCACCTCATTCCTGTGGCAGGGAGTGGGAAGGGACGAGAGGGGCCAGCACTTCAACGGAAAGGGGAGGGACGGAAAAGATTGTCAATTCAATAGTAGGAAACCAACCGCACCAGGCAGGATAAGGCAGACTAACAGACTTGGGCTCTGTGGCTGGGACTGAGAGGAAACATGGAGGTTCGAATGCCTCGAACAAATGAAACAAATTTGGCTTACCCTGATAAAGAAACTAGCAGAAGATGAAGGAAAACCAAGCTGCTAATTCACTCCATAACAAATCTTAATGGCTCAAAATAAAGCAGTTAAGTTTCTAGAGTGCTTGAGAGGCCTTTCAGAATCTAACTTGCATCACAAATCCCATGCAATCCAAGATATCTTAAAAAATAAAAGATTGTCAGGATCAGGGATCAAGTTAGAACTGTATCTTTTTTTTTTAAGGGTTTGATCCCCTCCCCCCCATCACCTCCGATCAGGTCGGAATTTACATAATGTCATTATGATCTAACTACAAGCTATTTATTTTATGGCCCTTTTAAAAGAAAGGAGAAGAGAAAGAAACCCATGTGCTTTAACTGCGAAAAAGCTCAAAATCTGAATTTAAAAGAACAAAACATTACTAAACAATTATACGGAAAGTCAAGAAGGATTTTTGTTAGAGCTATCAAAAGACAACATTTGTATAGAATTTGAACATTAGCAGCTAGTCTGACACAGCAAAACCATTGTATTTTCCACTAGTTTTGTTTTGCTATATACAGCTGTGTTTTTACAGATGCAAAGCCATGTGTCTCCACCAAAAGGTCTAGCCTTCCCTTCAGATGTGAATGCAGATCAAAGGTTTAAACGCAGAAATACAAGATCCTTTTCCCATTGGAACATGTTTTTATTTTTCTGCAGTGGCTGCAAACCAGCATTTCCATCTGTTGTCCTTCTGCAGCATACAGGTTAACCTTAGCAGCGGGGCTCAGAGTACCGTTATCTCAGCTAAGAAAGCGCACGGATGAAGCACCTCTGTACGGATGCTCCAAACCACTTCCCAAGGTGTCCACACAGCTGAGGGAGAAGAAGGAGCCAGGAGCAGAGACCATGTTAATGATACACAGAAACTCATTTTTTAAAATTTCTTTGAAACAGCAGAACAAATTATTAATATTTAAGATGGGGTTTTGCTTTTATGCAACTTGCACCTTAGTAGAGATAATGATGTCAGCTATGATGTCCCGCCTATCCCTTCTCCCTCCCGTCCCCAGCAGTTTAAAACAAGACATTCTGCATTTGAATCCTGGCTTACAGAAATTCTCTAACAATAGAAAATAATTTGTGGAAATAACTCATTAATCTTAAGTGGTTTTTTATTTCATTACAACTTACTAACCCATAATTTTGAATCGAAATGTTTTAAAACATTGCTGTTATCTATTATCTTTTTTAAATAACTCCTTTCCCCTCATTTTCTATTTCTTTTATTGAACAAACTCAGAATGACTGGAGAGAAACAAGTTTCCCTATTATCTATTCTAAAAATGGATTTACTTCCATGTAAACATTTGCTTAGGAAAATAGTAAAAATACAGCACTGCAGCTAAAAAGGTGGGAAGCTTTGAAGGTATTTTTGTAAGGTTTTTAATGTCACTAAAGAAAAGAGAGAGAGAAAGAGGGGGAAGGGAGGGGGAGAGAGGCATATCTATCTAACTGCAGAAGATCAAGAGAGGTTAGAGGGATGGGGGATGGATGGATGGGATGGCAGATACAAAGCTTTGGCTAGTCCCTTTAGAGATTTTACAAAAGCCCAAAATGGAGTAGTGCCGTGGACCGGTCCTAACGCTAGTGTGTGAGTGCCATCTAGTGGTCCTCCGAAAACTGCACCCTAGTCTAGCTACATTATCTCCAGCCTGCAGCTCCAGAAACTACATTTCCCCGCTTCATTTCAGCTCCTGCCAGTTCTCCGAACCCTCTTGCCCAATAATGGCAGTTTTTCTGCCTTAACTACAAAGTATACCGAGGATACAAAAGGCTTTAGAAAACAAAACAATAACAGGGATGATTCCAAAGGTTGGGGTGGGCCTGCCAGAAGCAAACTGTGGTGTCACAGGTACCCACCCTGAGGACTGCCTCTGGGCCATGGGGAAACCGAAAGGGGCTGTTTCTACCTGAGGAATTGTGACCACACCTGAAGGACCAGGTTAAGTAAATAGGGAGCCCTGCTGTCTATACATGCTGTCTATACTCTCTGGTGTCAATATATCAGTCTTTCTGGAGGGAAATAATTAGCTCTGTGACTGGGCACCAATACTCCTTCATAGGTACTGAGAGGCAGCGAAAGAGAGGTAGACTGTTATAGCTGAAAAGTACCTATTCCAGCTCTCATTTTCCAGCTCAAGTGACTCAGAAAGGTAAAGGCCCCTCCCCAGGTGACTCAAGGACACGAAGACTCATGCCATCATCCCCTCCTTCTCCAAGAAGGAGTCACTGAAAGAAGAGTGCACAGCTCACATAAAAGTGAGCGGGGGCACCTCTGCAGGCAGTGCCTGGTCGAGCCCCACTCTGGGGTACGTGGGTGGGGACGGACAGGGCTTAGTCAAAAGCAGCTCCGGTACGCCAGGGTTTTATGAGGCAGTAAACTGAGACTGACTTTCCTTCGATTACTACCTCATCCCTTCTCCCCTCCCTTTTTACTTTAATAATAATAATAGTAAAATGGTTACAGTACACACCCTCTAAGCTCTTCCAATCTTATGCCACCGAGCCCTCACAACAACTCTCCAAGGCACATACTGTTCCTATCCTTCCCATTCCTCAGATGAGGATATTGGACCACAGAAATGACTTGCTGCCAGCTGGAAACTGGCATATGTCAGTGCCGGGATTAACACTGGAGCCTGGCTCCAGGCAGTGCTGCCTCCACAGAAGTACCTTTCCCCTCTGTACAAAATCGTGCATACCTAAAGCATTTAACGGTCAAAGGTGGTCAGGGACTAACAGGGTCAGCCCTCAGATATTCAGGGCAAGGGCTACCATGTAGTAAGTGATCCCTGGCTACGTGACTTTGGACAAGCTACGTAATGTTAGAGCATCTGTTTGTCCATCTATAAAATGGGGACATGAACTCCGCCTGAACATCTCAGAGGGGGAGGCTGAAAACACAAAGAGCCAAGTCCAGTGGGACAGAAGAGGCACCTGCTGTTGTCACATGAGACCATCCTGCTGCCTGACATCTAGGAAGGGCGGTATCGCAAACTGACAACAGGAGCCAGAAGCAAGGCCAACAGTTTCCATGCTTCAAATACTCGCTTTGATGGTAAATTCCATGGAGGAGCAACTTGCAATGTGTTGTTTTCTGCAATGAGAGAGCACACCACCCCCAGTTACGCCAGAGCACAAGAGGCAAAACTGGAATTAGGGAGCTTGTCTTAGGAATAATGATGAGAAATAACAGTGATCATATTAGTCCTACTGGGACAACCACAGTGGTTAGCCATCTCCAGCATGCCTCCTTGCAGTGCCCCTCAGGCTACCTGAGGCAGCATCCTGACACAGGTATCTTGGGTACCTTTCCACGTGTGCACTGAGACCTGGGAGGGAGATGCTCAGAGCTGATGGACTTTCCAACACCCATCCCAGCCACTAGAGGCTGCTGTCCTGGCTTCATTCTGTAAGTCACACATTTTGTAGGCAGACACCTGAAAAAGCCAGTGACAAAAAGCAATATTGTAGCACTTACCATACTCCTATGGGTTCTTTTCCCTCAGCTTTATAGAGGTATCATTTACATACAATATTGTGTAAATGTAAGGTGTACAATGTAACGAAATGATACACAGGCAGACCTCATTTTATTGTGCTTCACTTTAGTGTGCTTCCCAGATACCGTGTGGTGTGGGTTTTGTGGGTTTTTTTTTTTTTTTTTAAAACAAACTGAAGGTAAGGCCTTCCACCAGTAAAAGGATTATGACTTGCTGAAGGTTCAGACGATGGTTAGCATTTTTCAGCAATAAAGTATCTTTAATTAAGGTATATGCATTGTATTAGTAGACATAATGGTAACAGACTATACCTAACAGACTACAGCATAGTGTAAACATAACTTTTATTTTCTCTGGGAAACCAAAAAAATTCATGTGATTAGTTTTACTGAAATGTTTGCTTTATTGTGGTGGCCTGGAACCAAACCCACAGTATCTCAGGGGTATGCCCGTACACATATATTGCAAAATGACTACAATAGTGTTAGTTAACATATTCATCACCTCACATAATTACCATTTTTGTGTGGGTAGTAAGAACATCTAAGATCTATCTACTTAGGCCAGGCAGAGAGGGAGTGGTTCTTAAGACAGATCAGCGATTGTACGGAAAGAATGGCCTTTGGGATGGGTCTGGCTGGAATCCTGGTTTTGCCACATCAGCATATGATCCTAGCAAGATACGTAATTCTCTGGGTCTCGTGCTCACCCAGTGTGCAACAGGGATCACAACACCTGTCCTACAGAGCTGGTACCAGAGTTAAATGAAATACTGTACTCAGGAAGCTCAGGAACCAACCTAGGGATGGGGCTAAATGCATATTCATTGACTGGCAGAAGGAAGGAGGGGATCACCAAAGGATGATGGTGGTATGCATCGCCATGGGAACACCATGAGAACTCTATAGTACTGTCCGCATCCCCCTGCCCATGCTAAACAGGCCAGCTGAACACAGCTTAAGAACACAGGCTTAAGAACACAGGTCCTGGAGTCAGGCAGACCTAGGTACACAGGTCTAGCTTCTCTATTTGTTCTCTTAGTACCATTGGCCAAGTCTCTCAACATCAGTGAACATTTCCTAATGTATAAAATGGGAATGATAACAGGACCAAGCCTACAAAACTATTCTGAGACAGAGAAGTAAGTAACATGCTGAGTACAGAGTCTGGAACATGTACGGCAGTAGTATGAGGTTTGAGGTATTAATTACTGGATTTGACCTTGTAAGATTAATATCAGCACTTCTCTTTATTATTAATAAGACAAGCTTCCTGCATTTCAATTTTGCCTTTGTGTGCTGCCAATGAGGACTTGGGCCTTTTCATTTTGTTAAAATACCACTTATTTTTTAAACTGTGACTTTTCTCCAGGTGGCTCACCACTCTTCGAGGCTGGAGGCTCAGTGCTCTGCCCACTTTCACTTTCACTCATTGCTCTGATGCGATTGCTTTGGAGACCTTGACAGTGAGCAAGACTATGGTAACATGAAAGCAGCATAATATGGTGGGAAAGGGGAGACTGAAGACCAGAAGATTTGGGTTGGACAGGCCCACCTTGCCACATGCGGGCTGAGGGCTCAGGTACAGAGGAGGCTGGGAGTCCCTGCCATCCTCTCTCCTGTCTCAGTCCTGAATGTATATGTACAAGCCAGCCTGCTCATCTAAGGATGAGCATTCCCAAACCCCACCCACCTCTCACACACCTCAGTTCTTCAATGCAAATGCTGCCATTGACACTGTCTGCCCATACGGATGGGCACAGGGAAAGGCCCACGGATGCCTAGCTAATGATGACATTTCCCAGCATCTCCTGTGTCTGGGTGCATTCATGGGACAAAGTTCTGGTTGATGGGATATGGTCAAGGTGAGCACAAGTATGGAGTCCCCATAAAAGGAAGGGGCATGTCATTCCATTCCCTGTGTCATGGGCCAGATCTGAGCAACCTGCTTACGTAAGATGCTGAGGATGAAATAGCCACCAGATAAAAGGAACCTGGATCCTTACTGAGCCATCGCATGAGCTCTCCGTCACCACCCATAGTTAAAGTGAGAGGGAAATTATTTTTGATAAAGGCACAGCATTTGGGGATCTCATTGATCACAACAACCAAGCCTGTATCCTGACTTACATACTAGTTACTGGATGTGGTTGAATGAAATGGGCCCTTGCCTTTTGCCTACCATATCATCAACTGACTCCATCTGATTTTGAGCAGGAAAAAGAATAAGTAAACCAAAGCTATACTGTTGGTCTGTTGGGACATCTGGACCATTATGGGCTTCCAAAGGATAAGAGAAAGTTAATAAACACGAGCAAGGAGGAATAAATAGAAAAGAAAAAAACTGGAGAATAAAAAGCCAAGAAAAGGAGATAACCCATCACAGTAGCTTCTCACGTGGTGCTTTTAAATTTTCAAATAGATGTAGGTGATTAAGTACACATTTTAAATTGGAACATCATTATTTCATTTGATCATAACAATACTGCTGAACAGGCACCATTACCTTTCAGGTGAGTAAACTCAGGCACAGACACTTGCCCAGGAGTTGGTATAGCTTTAAGTCCAGAATCTAAGCCTCCTAGGTGCTTCCTCCCATCGAGGATTTTATTCATTTATGTTTATTTTTATTTACTGATTTTAAAGAGAGAGGAAGGGAGGGAGAGAGAGAAACACAGATTTGTTGTTCCGTTTATTTATGCATTTATTGGTTGATTCTTGCATGAGCCCTGACTGGGATCAAACCCACAGCCCTGGCGTAAGGGGACGATGTGATGCTCTAACCAACTAAACTGCCTAGCCAGGGCTCAGGATTTTTGTTTTTTAGCCATCTTTGTTCCCAGGTTTTTGGCTTCAGGACAGAGACTCCTCAGTGGCGTGCTACTTAATCCTGCTCTTTTAAAAACTCACATACATCACAATACTACCATTCTGAAATCTACAGGCATTCCTGGCTACTTACAAAGCAATGTCTAACATCCTCAGCCTAGAGTCTAACATGGAAAAATCTAACAGTGGGAAATTGTAACCCTCCCTCCCCACCGTTCTTTCGCCATTGTTTCTGTAAGTGCCCACTCTGACTAATACACAGTTTGCAGATAAACAGCATGTTGTATAAGAATCCTAGGAATTAACTTCAAAAGATACAGACTCCAACCTTCAGGCATGTCAGCTTCAGGAGATTTGACTTCCTTCATCCATGCAGCCAGGCTGACTTGAAGCTAAGATGACCTGAAGCCAGGATGACGCACACCGGACCATCACTTGTCTTATCCCAATGGACTGTGCTTGTCTGCGAAGAGAACTTTTCAACCCCTTTCCTTGATCTCTTTGCTCTGTCCCCCTCTTCCTCCTTATAAAAACCCCTGCCTCCACTGAGAGGTAGAGACGAGCTTTGAGACATGAGTCCCTCATCTTCCAGTGGCTGGCATCTGAATAAACCACTTCCCTTTACATTAGCAACTGCTTCTTGAGTTTTGGCTTTCACAGAGGCAGGCAGCCAGACCTGCCTTTGGTTACAAGAGGTCCAGGCTCTCTACAACCTGACCCAAGTGTGACTTTCCCATCTCATTTCCCACCACTCACACAACCTTTATCTTCAACTGGCTTATTTGTCTTTTCTCTGCACACCTTCCTGTTCCAGTGATTTCGCTCACATAATTCCACCTCTCCAATGTCATCCTCTTTCCACCCCGTGTGATCAAAGCTTACTCATCATGGAAATGTTATTTTATCACCATCTTTTAGACTCTGTCTCCCCTATCTTGTTACTGTACCTCCTCCCAACTCTCTATCAGCTACTCCAGGTGGCCAGCACAGCCCTTCTTCCCACTTGCTACAGTGATACGCATTGCTGTGATTTGATTGATTTGTAAGGAGAAACAAGCTTCAGGGGGCATCTTCACCTCCTGGGCCCAGCCAAGAACATGACTGTGGCCTCTGAGTGGTGCTGCCCAGGAGTGTGGAGGTGAAAGATGGTGTGGCACCACTGAGTGGTGTGTGTGTGTGTGTGTGTGTGTGTGTGTGTGTGTGGTATTTATTGCTGGTACACTCACCTCACCTGCGCATGCCTACTCTGCACTCTGCACCCTGCACCCACAGGTTCTACTTTTGGCAAATGGATGCTGACTATCAGGGCTTGTTATCATCCTTTCCAGAGAAAACTGCAGTTTAATAGGTAACTTCCTTGTCTTTGGGGTAGAAAGGCTTGCTCAGAATCCCTACCAAGTCAGGGTGGCTGTATACTAGCAACAGAACATGCATCCTAGTGCATGCTTATTGGTTATCACAGCCTTGTACAAGATCCACTGCACCTCATGAGGAATGGCCGCATCCTACCCATAGCTAACAGTCTACTACTATGATTATCCTCAAGGTTTCCAGCTCTCCCAGAGCCAAAGGGTGGACCCGTTTCAACCATTCAGACACGTCCTTCCTGGAGCTTGCATCTTGAACAGAGTTAAAGACTGAACATGCTGGTGGCACATCCAGTCTGGTGGCTGGGCTGAGACAAGACAGCAGTGCCAATGCCCAGATGCCTCATCAACTCTGTGGGTGTGCACATATCTATCCAGTAAATCCCCCTTTACCTAAAAGAGCCAAGTTTAGTATATCTGTTGCTTATAATCAAGAATCTTTACTGATAGAAAGCCATTTCATTAAAAAATAATCTATTAAATTCTTGTCATGCACTGAGCACCAAGACACATGCCACCCTTTCATACAGGTACAAGGACCAGTGCTACATTCCGGAGGTTTAATCTGCTACAAGAAAAATAACAGAATGCAAAGGGTAACAGTCACACATGAACAGAGCTATAAGGATGCAGTAAAGGGTGGCTGTTACCCAGGGTGAGGGTGGGTGACTGGAAGACATCCTAAGAGGAAGGTGAGATTTGATTAGCAGGATTTCACCTGGTGGAAAATGGGGAGGAGGGTACGATAGGAAGAAGGAATAGCATGAGCAACAGCAAGGAGGTGGCAAGGGTGAGGGGCAGGGCTGGAGTGGGTAGCATGTCTCATCACATTAAGAATCTTAATATGACCGGAGTTCAGGTATAAGGAGCAGGAAAGAGATGATCCGAAAAGGCGAACTGGGGTCAGGGCATAAAGGACATGGAACGGCCCTGTAAGGTCTTCATTCTTCAGTGTTGGGAGCTATTGAAACATTTAGAGAGGGCAGCAAGCAGCTTTCTATTCATAAAACTCCTTCTGGAAGGCGGAGAGTAAGGAGGAGGTGCCAGCAAGAGGAGGCAGTGATGGGCCAAGGCAGCAGTGACAAAGGTGGAGTGGGGGCCGTGATGGAGATACACAGTCAGAGGGACTGGATGAAATCAAGAATAACTCTGAAGATTTCAGCCACAAAACATGAAGCTTCAGAGCTTGTGGCCTTGCACGTTCTGATAACCAGAACAACACAACTGACACAGAGACCTCTTTGCATATCTTACTTCTCAGAAGAGCACATTTACCTTTGGCCAACTCAGGATTCACACTGAATGGGAATTTGGTGATATAGTTTCTGTCTCTGGGACAGGGAGGGTAAAATTGGACAAACACCTGAGGTTTCTACTTCCCTTCTTGAAAAACAAGTTTTTATGATGAAGAACCACAGAACATCTAACATATTAAGTTCTCCATCACTATTTCAAATGTTCCCCACACCTCATCAACCTTTACTAGCAAATGAGTAAGACCTGCCAAGGAAACCGTGACATTGCAAAGGTATATCTAACTGAAGTCTGTTACACTTATTTAGCTTTCTCACCTTCATGACATAATTTTTAAGAGTTTATATTCTTCACAGAACTGCACATGGACTTTCATATGAATAACGGGTGCCAACTGGAAGTACGTTGGTTAAAAGCAGTTCCTGCACATCATTGTCTTATGCTAGAAGTAAGCTGGCACGCACAACAAAGGGTTGCTATTAATAGTACAACACAGAACGCAAGCAGGAAACTTAAGCGAAATTGTGTTTTTCAAAACCCACTGTTTAGTGCCCAGAAAAGGGACAGACTGTGCAGCATCTGTGCTGGGAGGATATGGAACTAATAAATCATTGCCATTTTTACTACGCATACACAGAATATCATAGTACATTCAAAGCCAAACATTTGTTGTCCAAGAAAAATGATTTACATTCCGGGCCTTTTTTTTTCAGTCAATTTGAAATTTTATGCATTTAGGCATCTGAAATGATTTTATTCATCTAACTCTCCTGTAATCATTAACAGTCTTTTTTTTTAATTTGGGGGTTATATTTATGAATTAAATATTATATAAACACAATATACATCCTTATGTTAGAATATAAAATGCATTCATCTCAAAGTCCAATTTGCAGATGTATTAACATGTAAGACTGGGCTGAAAAAAATGATTGAGGCATGCAAAAAAAAACTACTGGTTTTGAAAAACTACTAGAGAAGCTAGATAACTAACTTTTATTATCAACCAAAGAAATCAGTAAGAAAAGCTTATCTTTTAGTTGAATTAATTTTATCAGAATATCAAAGCACGTTTATAAACGACCCCATCAATGACAGTACAATATCCTTCTTCAACAAATAATCTTAGGACGATTTCCTAAGCCTCAGTCACATTTGGCCACACCATTTGCTCTGGAGTATATTAGTGTAATAAAAGGGGGCTTCTCAATAGTAACACAGGCAGTTTCACTAATCAAATTATCATCACAATGTATTGACAGTAAGAAAAGTCACAGAAAACAAGGACTGACAGTAATACTGTTTCAGAATTCAAAGAACAATGGACTACTTATTTTGGCATGCCACAATCAATTTACTTACACACTCTTTCAGAAAACTGGCGAAATTCAGGAAGCAGAGTGAGAAGGGCTAAAACATATTTGGAGCCTTCTGAACAGTCAATGGCATTCAAATTTTTGTCCTAGGACTTGAAAAGTTACAGACATGGTCCTGCCAATTCTGAGATGCTCTCTCCAACACAGACCACCCACAACTACGGATTTTCCATCTGGTGAACAAAACAGACAGCTCCCTAATTATTTTTAAAAAGGATATTTTCCCCCTAACATACTTACTTTATTTGTCTGTGACCTGGAACTTAATGGAAAACCTGGTGTATGCCAATTTCATTTCTTATAATTAAACATCATATTTTATTGTTTTAACTGGGGTTTTTTAAAGGCTCTAAGATAGATATTATTACCCCCAGAGCTAACATACCAAACCACTAAGACAATTCCAATGAACAACTGTTTTCTCTGAACAGAGAATATCTTGTTTAAATATTAATTACTGAAGTTTTCTCTTACAACCAACATAATGAAAATAAGAGGGAAATTATTTTCAACTGGGCACCCATACTGCTGGTGTCAAAATCTATGGCTTTTCCAACAAGATGGCCACCTCTGCCAAAAGCATATTCAGAAATGCCAACTGTAATTAAAATCTGGCACCTGTCTTGGGCACCAAATTTGCTTTTAATATCTCCATGTCGAAATGTGTCTCAGCTTTGAGAGGACATAAGATGCTTCTTGCCCTCTACCCTTCACAAAAATGCTCGAGTGGAAAAATTGACGGCTGTTATCCCAAAACTTACATATATATATATATATATATATATATATATATATATATGTACATATTAACTATCCTAAATCTTCTCTTTCCCTGAATCTGTTTGTTTAATTAGTCCCAAGAGAATTAGCATACATTCCCATTGCACATTTTCTTTTAACCTCAGGAAAAATAGGCAGTGAAATAAGTTCTCCCTAATATGGAACTGTGCTTGGAGGGTGGCAGTACGACATGGATAGATTTCACAAGGTTTAGATGCTACGGAATTGGGAGGCTGTAGAAGAGGGTGGGGTGCTTTCCTAAGAAGGTTCTTCAGAGTTCAGAGCAATAAATCTTGATTGGATGAATGTTGTCCTGTCTGACTACTGTCTATGAACAAGTTTGTGCCTCAAATACTGTTTTGTTGAGCTAGGGCTCTCAAAGTCTCTTTTCATTCTCTAAAGAATCTGTAGTATTCCCAGGAAGAAAGTCCATTTTCTCTTACAAGCCTTTCACATACTTCATACCTGGCTCCACTTAGGTAAAAGGGAGTGATCCTTGGGCCCAGCCATCACTTTGGAAGGGTAAATCTATTGCACAAATCAGCCCTAACAAGACCAATGGGCCAAAAGGCCAGTGCATGAGATGGCCTAGGAGCAGGCTCCCTGGAACAGAAGCTCCTGGGCAGGGGCCCTGCCTGCCTTGCTCATCACCATACCCAGAGCTTAGAAGAGTGCCTGGCACAGAAAGGGTGCTCAGTAAATGCCTACTGAAAGAATGGTCAACAGATCCTCTGTGCACATGCCTTTATAAACAGCAGTTTATATTATAAGACTACTTGGTTTCAATGGTAAAAGGAACCAGATTAGAGAAATTTTAAATCATTGCAAGTGCAAGAAGACAGCCTTCTGGGATTTGTTAGGGGGTGTAGACACAAAGATGTTCCGACCTTTGCACTTGCCAGTCTCCCATTTTGGAAGCACTGTCAGCAATACCACTTACCCCAGGCCACCCTGAGCTCCTAAAACATACCACTCCTGATCAGAAGTGGAAAAAGGGTAAAGGAGTGTGACAGATATTAAGGCACAAATAGATTTTACTACTAAATAATACAGAAAATTCACAAAAGCAGAGCTTAATTAATAAAAGGGTTCTGCTAAAAATAATTCACTAAGAAGCTGCTTCCTTGAAACTGAAAATGAAATTTTGCATTTCATTTTCAGGAAAGGACTTACAAATGACAGGGCCTCAGGAGAGCTCACAAAAGGTCATTTCACCCCATAATGTCCCAGGTTGCTGCTTTGACTGCACCCAACCATCCTGTAACAGCATGTTCATGGGAGGGGAATCCACTTAGTGTAAACTAGGAGCTCCACAGACACAGGAGCTTGTGAACACCCCACACATTCTTAAAGAAAACCATCTATCTGGATCAGAAATTCCTCCAAGGCAGCATTTTTTTCAATTTATTTTTTACTGCAACCCACAGGAAGCAATATATTTTATATTCAGAGCCCATAAACACACTTACACACACTCCATATATTAAAAGAAAAAAAAGCATTGTATAAAACAAAACACTATGTGATGTACTCTGAATAAAACAGCTTCACCTTGGCTGGTGTGGCTCAGTGGACTGAGCTCCGGCCTGCAAACCGAAAGATCTCTGGTTCAGTTCCTGGCCAGGGCACATGCCTGGGTGCAGGCCAGGTCCCTAGTTGGGGGCCTCTGAAAGGCAACTCATCCATGTTTCTCTCCCTCTTTTTCTCCCTCCCTTCCTCTCTGTCTAAAAAAATAAATAAATAAAATCTTTAAAAAAAAAAACACTTTGAGTAGAACAATTTCTATTCTGTTATAGTTTTTTTTTTTTTTTTAATATTGACACTATTTGATTTGGATTTTTAAAGTATATTTTATTTATTATACTATTACAGTTGCCCCAGTTTTTTCCCTTTGCCCCTCTACCAGGTATGCCCCTTCCCTCCAGCAATTCACCCCTTAGCTCACATCCATGGGTCATGCATGTAACTTCTTTGGCTTCTCCATTTCCTATACCATTCTTAACATCACCCCCACCTATTCTGTACCTACTAATTATGCTTCCTTTTTTTAAAGATTTAATTTATTTACTTTTAGAGAGGGGAGGGCAGGAAGAGAGGAGAGAAACATCAATGTGCAGTTGCCCACAACCCAGGCAGGTGCCCTGACTTGGAATTGAACTGAGACCCTTTGGTTTGCAGTCTGGCACTCATTCCAATGAACCACACCAGCCAGGACCCAATTATGCTTCTTAATCCTTGCACCTTTCCCCCCATTCTTCCTTTTTCCTCTCCCTGCTAATAAGCCTCCATGTGATCTCCATTTCTGATTCTTTTTCCGTTCTAGTTGTTTGCTTAGTTTGTTTTCACTTTTTTAGATTCAGATGTTGACAGTTTTAAGTTTGCCATCATTTTACTGTTCATAGTTTTGATCTTCTTTTTCTTATATAAGTCCCTTTAACATTTCATATAATACAGACTTGGTGGTGATGAACTCCTTCAGCTTTACCTTGTCCTGGAAGAACTTTATCTGCCCTTCAATTCTAAATGACAGCTTTGCTGGATAGAGTAACCTAGGTTGTAGGTCCTTGCTTTTCATCACTTTGAATAATTCTTGCCAGCCCCTTCTTGCCTGCAAGGTTTCTTTTCAGAAATCAGATGACAGTCTTACAGGAACTCCTTTGAAGGTAACTATCTGCTTCTTTCTTGCTGCTTTTAGGATTCTATTTATCTTTAACCTTTGGCATTTTAATTATGACATGTCTTGATGTGGTCCTCTTTGGTACAACTTGTTTGGGACTCTCTGTGCTTCCTGGACTTGTATGTCTATTTCCTTCACCAAATTAGGAAGTTATCTTCCATTATTTTTTCAAATAAGTTTTCAATTTCTTGCTCTTCTCCTTCAGGCATCCCTATAATTTGGATGTTTGCACTTTTGGAGTTGTCCCAGAGTCTTCTTATTTTCTCCTCATCTTTCTGAACTGTTTCTTCATCCTGTATTGGTTGACTGTTTATTTCTTCTTTATGTTCCAAATTACTGATTTGAACTCTGGCTTCCTTCCCTTCACTGTTGGTTCCCTATGAATTTTTCTTTGTTTCACTTAGTATAGCTTCATTTCTTCCCTTTTGTGTTTGCCATACTCAATGAGTTCTCTGAGCATCTGTATCACCCGTGTTTTGAACTCTGCATCTGATATGTTGGTTATGTCTCTTTTATTTGGTTCTTTTTCTGGAGTTTTGATCTGTTCTTTCATTTGGGCCATATTTTGTTGTCTCCCCAGTTTGGCAGCCTCCCTGTGTTTTTCTGTGTATTAGGTAGAGCTTCTTTGACTCCCTACCTTGGTGCACTTGTTACATTGTAAGGGGTAGAGCCTTAGGTATTTACCAGGGTGGGGCAGCCCACTTTGCCACTTTGTGGCGCTGTATGTGGGAGAGGGCTTGGAGAGGGAACCATGTCACTTGCTCAGCTCTCACTCCATTTCTAGTCACTTCCCCCACCTCCCATATGCGACTGGCACCCTTCTAGCTGCTGCCCTGGTGCTGAATCCCAGAGTGGGTGGGTTTGTGTATATTCTAGGACCGTGCGGGTCTTTTAAATGGACTCTCCTAGGAGACTGGCAGTTTCTTCTGCCGCTGCATCCCCTACTGGTTTTTACAGCCAGAAGTTACCAGGCTTTATTTTTTTCAGTACTGGAACTGGAACCATGGGCTGTGTGGTCTGGCCTGGGGCTGGGAATGCTTGCTCCCCAAGTGTCTCACCCAGTTTTATCCACCATACATGAGTGTGGGACTGCCCATTCTGCCTGCTTGCTACCCCAGCTGCCTTGCCACCACCTCATCACCACTATAACACTTCTCTCTGCCCCAGCTCCACGACTCTGCCTCTCCTACCCATCTGGATGAATATTCCTTCTTAAATCCTTGGTTGTTGGACTTCCATACAGTTCAATTTTCTGGCAGTTCTGGTTATTATTTGCTTTGGAGTTAGCAGTGATCTTTCTTATGGTAGTGCAAGGAGGCAAAACATGTCTAGCTATGCCTTCATCTTGGCTGGAAGTCTGGTTCATTTTTTTAAGCACTCAAACTGACCCAATAAATTAATTTCCAGCTCACTAATGGGTTGGGAGCCCCGATCTTAAACACCATTTCTTTAGTAGCATGGGAAATTTAGAGTGGTGGTGGAGCAGAGAAGGCCAGTGGGCAATGAAATCTCCAGCCTCCTTTGAAATAGCCATGGACTCCCTAGTAGAGCCTTCGTGGCCTCTGAGCCTACAAGTCTTGAAGACAGTAGATGATTTGTTGCAGTGTGGAATTTGTTTTGAATATTTCAACACTGCAATGATGCTTCTTCAGTATTTGTACAACTATTGTTCTCTCTGTATAAGAAAATTTTTGTGTCATAAAACACAATGCCCAACTTCTTTTGTGACAGCCACAGAGCTAGAAAATAACTGTATAATGGATGAACCGATAAAAAACTTGAATTTTGCACAGAATCATTTGCACAGTTTGCCTCAGAATCACCACCCTTTCTCCTGTGTCCTTCTCTGAAAGAACTTTAGTGCTAGAGTACACACTCCTTTAGCCTTCAGATATTCTTTAAAGCAAAGAAGTATGTTAATGGAGAATTTCTTGATTAGAGAAACTGGTGGTTCTACATCAGAATTGTTGATAAATACGAATGAAAGCAAGTTCAGCCCTCAAAAAGAGGTGAGCACTCCTGCAAAGACCAAAGAGACACCTTCCTCAGAAAAGACAGCTTCAGGCATTGTAGATGCTAATGTTCCTGAGGCACCCTGTACATTGACTTTGAAACAAGTTACTAAAGTAGACTGTCGTGTTCATGGGATTAATATTCTAGACAATCACATTAATAAGCATTTGAACAACCGTTTATCACATGAAGAGAAGAAGGAAAGCCTCAGCTCTGTTCACAAAAGGAAGCCACTGCCCAAAACCGTAAATAAGCTGCTATCAGATCACAACTTAAAGAAAAAGCTCAAACAGTATGGAACATCTCCTGAAGGAACAACTCATTAAAAGGCACCAGGAATTTGTACATATGTACAATGCCCAATAGTGTGATGCTGTGCATCCTAAATCAGCTGCTGAAATAATTAAATAAATTAAAAATATGGAGAAGACTAGGATGCATCTTGAAGCCAGTAAACTCAAAGAAAGCACCATGGTTTTTATAAAGGACCAAAGAGAAAAGGAAACATGAAATTCACAGTAAATATGGTAAAAAACATCAGAATGAATTTCCTCTTCTGGTGGGTCAGGTGAAAAAAAGATACAAGAAAACTGTTGAAAAAAAAAGAAGAAAATGATCTACAGAAAAGCTATTTTCTGTATGCATGGAACAGGAAGAAAAATAAAAGGAAATTCTCAGATATGCCCTCAGTAACCACTTCTCTCAATCAAAACTGGACTCCCTAGGAAAAATAGAGCCTGATAAATCTGATGATTTGTCTAGTTGTACTGATAATTCAAGAAGCTTGAGAGACTGAACATGGCAGAATAAGTGGAAGCTACACTAACCTCCTCCCAGGACTAATCTGGAATTACAACTAAATTGTAGAGAAATCAACCGGAATAACCAACTAATTACTAGCTGGAGACAAGCCCTATAACCAAGGACTTACAGAAGAAACCACTTCACCACAACGAGACTGGTAGAGAATGCAGAGGTGGCACAAGATGCTGGCTGGGCTGTAACAGGCAGCAGCTGAAGTTCCAGAGATAGACAGCAGCTGGGGCATTCCCCTTGAGAAGTATGGGGTCTAAATCCCAAGCAGGGCTCCCCAGTGTACAACAACAAGCTGGAAAGGAACCCAGATAACATCCAGCTGTTAAAAGCAGCAGGGTTTCTGTCTGCCAGGGAGAGAGGGCTAGATATGCAGAGAGTCTCTTAAAGGGCCAATGTACAAAATTTAATTTGCAGCCACTTACCGTGGGCTCCAGCAGAGGGAGGGCAGATTGGACTAGAGATGCTTGAGGAGAGTCTGGGGTTGGTGGCTCCGGGGAGAGAACTAAGGGAACAACAGCCAGGATCCCTGTGCTCAGTCATTCACCATATTGCAGAAGTCATCCTTCTCAGGCACAGCATTCCTCTCTAAATGGCATCAGCTTGAGAAGAAACAATAGTCACATCTGCAAGAATTATTCTGTCCCACACTGTGGAGCTTCAGCCAGGCTGCTGAGTACAGCTTGCAGCTATATCATCATTGGTTAGTTTAACAACTAAGGCAGATCTCTGGGAGCTCTATGAGACTTCGGTGACCCAGGGCCCACTGCTGATAAAAACCAGCTTGGTATGCAGCCTGGTTCTTTCTGTGCATAAACAGGTCCAGTAGAGGGAGCTGAATGCTGTGGATCACTGATAGCTCCAAACAGGTTGACCAGGGCCAGTCACAAGTAGCGTCTGACAAAGGCCTACACCACAGTCTTTGCAGATCTACCTAATATGTAGAAACAAATACAAAGCAGCAGAAAGGGGAAGGCAAAAAAACAGGCCGCAAATGAAAACAAGAGAATTCTCCAAAAGAGTTATATAAACAGATGCAAGCAATTTATCAGATAGAGTGTTTACAGTAATGATTGTAAGGATACTTAACAGCATAAAAAAAACACAGAAACATTAAAAATCACCAGTCAGAAATAAAGAATGTAATATCTTGAAATAAATAATATACTAAAAGGAATAAATAGTAGGTTAGATGAAGAAGAGGAACAAAGCAGTGATTTGGAAAATAAGGTATTAAAAAAACCACTCAGGCAGAGTAGGAAAAAAAATAATTTAAAAATAGTGAGGGGACCTTAAGAAACATTTCGAACAATATAAAGCATTACAACAACTGCATCATG
Organism: Anoura caudifer; assembly: GCA_004027475.1. NCBI lineage: Eukaryota > Metazoa > Chordata > Mammalia > Chiroptera > Phyllostomidae > Anoura > Anoura caudifer. Next base: position 27,286 of record PVKU01004864.1, on the reverse strand, counting down.
GAAATACAAGAAGCAGACAATGAGCAAGGGATTGACAACCTATTTGAAGAAATGACTAAAAACTCCCCTAATCTAGTGAGGGAAAAACACATAAGTCCAGGGAGCTCAAAGGGTCCCATACTAGTTGGACCCAAAGAGGTCTGCCTACGCAAGACATGTCATAATTAAAGTGACAAGGCTTAAGAGAAGAAAAGAATCCTAAAAGCCACAAGAGAAAAGCAGGTAGCTACATACAAGGAAGCCCCAATTAGGCTGTTCTTTGATTTCTCGACAGAAACATTTCAGGCCAGAAGGGAGTGGCGTGAAATCTTCAAGGTATTGAAAAGCAAGGACCTACACTAAGGCTACTTTACCCAGCAAGGCTATCATTTAAATATGAAGGAGAAATAAGGAGCTTCCCAGATAAGAAAAAACTAAAGGAGTTTGTTAACATAAAACCAGTACTGCAACAAACGTTAAAAGGCTCATTAAGAAGAAGAAGGAGGAGAAGAAGAAGAAATATCAGAATATAGTTTAAAAATAAAATGGCACTAAATAGGTATCTATTGATAATCACCTTAAATTTAATGGCTTAAATGCTCCAACTGGAAGACATAAGGTAGCTGAATGGATAAGAAAACAAGACTCATAATATATATGCTGCCTCCAAGAGACACATCTTAGATTGAAACATATACACAAACTAAAGGTAAAGGGATAGAAAAAGATATTTCATGCAAATGGAAAGAAAAAAAGCTGGTAGCAGTACTTGTATCTGACAAAATACCAAGGCTATAGTAAGAGACACAGAAAAACACTACATAATGGTAAAGGAACAATCCAACAAGAGGATATAACCCTAGTAAATGTTTACACACCCAACATATAAGTAACTAAATATGCAAAGCTAATCTTGATGGATATAAAGGGAGAGACTGACAAGAGGACGGTCATAGTTGGGAATTTTAACACCCATTGACTTCGAAGGATAAATCTTCTAGACGGAAAATCAACAGACAGTGGCCTTAAATGACACAGTAGATCACAGGTGGTAAACACACGGCCCATGGGCCAAATCCTGCCCTCCACCTTGCTTTATCTGACCCAGCACCTTGTTTCTACCCAGTGGCATGACTGAGCTCTCGCTTAACTGTTAAGGAGTAGTTACATTTATACAGTCCAAGAATTACATTCAGCCATTTGAAGAGAACCATGAGGCTGATATGGCCCCTGGTGAAAATGAGTTTGACACCCCTGCACTAGATCAAATGGATTTAATTGATAGCTTCAGAGTATTTCATCCCAAAACAGCAGAATATATATATTTTTCAAGTGCACATGGAATGTTTTCTAGGAAAGACCATATGCTCGAACACAAAACAAATCTCAATAAATTTAAGAAGACTGAAATCATGTTAAGATTCCTCTCTGACCACAATCCTATGAAACTAGAAATCAATCACAAGAAAAACACTGAAAAACATGCAAAGGCATGGAAGCTAAGTAACAAGTTATTAAATAAAGAATGTGTCAACACAAAGATCAAGGCAGAAATCAAAAGATACCTTGAAAAAAATGAAAATGAGGACACAAAAATCCAAAATCTGTGGGATACTGGAAAAGCAATCCTAAGAGGGAAATTCATAGCATTTAAGCCTATCTAAAAAAAACAAACAAACAAACAAACAAACAAACAAAAACCTTGAAAAAGCTCAAATAAACAATCTAATTTTACAGTTAAAGGAACGCAAAAAATAACAACAAAGCCCATAGTGAGTAGAAAGAAGGAATAATAAAGATCAGGTCAGAAATAAACTAAACAGAATCTAAAAAAATGATACAAAAGAGCAATGAATCCAAGAGCTGGTTCTTTGAAAAGATAAACAAGACTGACAAACCTTTAACCAAATTCATCAAGAAAAAGAGAGGGAGTTCCCGCCAAGATGAAGGCATAGGTAAAAACACTTTCTTTCCTTGCACAACCAAAAGGATAACAATGAATCTAGAAACAATAAACAACCAGAAGTGCCAGAAAAATCAAACTGCATGAAAGTCCAACAACCAAGGAATTGAAAAAACATTCACCCAGACTGGTAGGAGGGGCAGCAATGGGCTGCCAAGTGGAGCAGATGTGCGGTAAGGCAGGGCTGACTAAACAGGAAACTAAAGACTCAAAGCAAGCTGTAAACACAGTGGGAGAAACTCCCAGTCTCACATGAGAGAGTTCGTTGGAAAGTGGGGCTACAGCAGAGCAAGCGAGCTGCATTGTTCCCTCTCTGACCCCTCTCCCACAGACAGCACCACAACCCAGAAAAGATGGTTACCTTGCCCCGGTGAATACCTCAGGCTCCACCCCTTTAAAACACAATGGGTAAACTGAGACAAAGAAATATGGCCCAAATGAAAGAACAGATCAAAACTCCAGAAAAAGAGCTAAGCAACAAGGAGACAGCCAACCTATCTGATGAAGAGTTCAAAACACTCGTAATCAAGATGCTCACAGAACTGATTGAGCTTGGTCACAAAATGAAGGAACAAATGAAGGCTACCCAAAGTGAAATGAAGCAAAACATACAGGAAACCAACAGTGAAGGGAAGGAAACTGGGATTCAAATCAACGGATTGAACCAGAAGGAAGAAATAAACATTCAACCAGAACAGAAGGAAGAAACAAGAATTCAAAAACATGAGGAAACTCTGGGACAACTTTAAACACTCTAACATCAGAATCATAGGGGTGCCAGAAGGAGAAGAACAAGAGTAAGAAGTTTAAAACTTATTTGAACAAATAATGAAGGAAAATTTCCCCAATCTGTTGAAGGAAATAGACTTCTAGGAAGTCCAGGAAGCCCAGAGAATCCCAAAGAAATTGGACCCAAAGAGGAACACACCAAGACACATCATAATTACATTACCCAAGATTAAAGACAAGGAGAGGATCTTGGAAGCAGCAAGAAAAAAAGGAGAGTTACCTACAAAGGAGTTCCCATAAAACTATCAGCTGATTTCTCAAAAGAAACCTTACAGGCAAGAAGGGGCTAGGAAGAAGTTTTCAAAGCCATGAAAGGCAAGGACCTACATCCAAGATGACTCTATCCAGCAAAGCTATCATTTAGAATGGAAGGGCAGATAAAGTGCTTCCCAGATAAGGTCAAGTTAAAGGAATTTGTCATTACTAAGCCCTTATTATATGAAATGTTGAAGGGACTTATTTAATAAAAAGAAGAATATCAAAAACTATGAACAGTAACATGACAACAAACTCACAACTATCAACAACTGAACCTAAAAAAAGAAAAAAAGAGAAAAGCAAAAACAAAAACTAAGCAAACAAGTAGGACAGGAACAGAATCAGAGAAATGGACGTCACATGGAGGTTTTCAGTGGGGAGGGAGAGGGGAAGAATGGAGGGGAAAAGGTACAATGAATAAGAAGCATAATTGGTAGGCATAAAATAGATGGGGAGAAATTAAGAATGGTATAGGAAACAGAAAAGTCAAAGAACTTACATGTACAACCCATGGACATGAACTAATGTGGGGGGAATGCTGGAGGATTGGGGGGTGCAAGGTGGAGGGGGGATAAAGAGGGAAAAATTGGGAAAACTGTAATAGCATAATGAATAAAATAGACCTTAAAAAAAAGAAAAAGAGAGAAATGCCCCCTATAAATTAAATCAGAAATGAAAGAGGAAAAATAACAACTGACACCAAAGAAATACAAAGGCTTATAAGAAAATATTATGAACAACTATATGCCAACAAATTGGACAACCTAGATGAAATGGATAAATTCTTAGAAACTTACAATTTTCCAAAAGTAAATCAGGAAGAATCAGAGAATGTGAATAGACAGATTACACCTAGTGATATTGAAGCAGTAATCAAAATTAACTCTCAACATTCAAAAGCTCTGGACCAGGTGGATCACTGGGGAATTTTATCAAACATTCTGGGAAGAGCTAACACCTCTCTTCCTCAAACTATTTCAAAAAATTCAAGAAGAGGGAAGGCTCCCAACCTCTTTTACGAGGTCTGCATTATCCTAATTCCAAAACTAATAAAGATACTACAGAAAAACAAAATTATAGGCCAATATTCCTGATGAACATTGACACTAAAATCCTCAACAAACTATTAGCAAACCAAATAAAGCAATGCATCAAAAAGATCATACACCATGATCAAGTGGGATTTATTCCAGGAATACAAGGTTAGTACAACATTAGCAAATCAATAAATAAATGTCATTCACCACATAAAACAAAAATCAGAAAACCTTATCAACAGATACAGAAAAAGCATTTGATAAAATTCAGCACCCATTTATGATAGAAACTCTCAGCAAAGTGGGAATAGAGGGAACATACCTAAATATAACAAAGGCCATATATGACAAACCCACTGCCAGCATCATACTCAATGGACAAAAACTACAAGTATTCCTCTTAAGATTGGAAACAAGACAGGGATGTACGCTTTCAACTCTCTTCTTCAACGCAGCACTGGCCCTGGTTGGTGTAGCTCAGTGGTTTGTGCATCAGCCTGGGAACCAAAGGTTACAGTTCAATTTCCACTCAGGCACATGCCTGGGTGTGGGCTAGGTCCCTTTTTGGGGGTTTGCAAGAAGCAACCAATCTGTTTCTCCCACACATTGATGTTTCTCTCCCTTCCCCTCTCTCTAAAAATAAACAAAATTTATTAAAAAAAACACAGTGCTGGAAGTCCTAGCCACAGCACTCAGAGAAGAAGAAGAAATAAAAGGCATCCAAATTGGAAAGGAAGAGGTAAAACTGTATTTGCAGATGACATGATACTGTATATAGAGAACCCCAAAGATTCCTCCAAGAAACTACCAGAATTGATAAATGAATTCAGTAAAGTAGCAGGACACCAAATTAATATCCAGGAATCGGTTGCATTCTTATATGCCAATAATGAGCTAAAAGAAAGGGAAATTAAGAAAATGATCCCATTTGCAATTTCTTCAAAAAGAATAAAATACTAGGATGTAACCAAGGATGTAAAAGACCTTTACTCAGAAAATTATAAGACAATGAAAAAAAGTTGAAGAAGATACAAATAAGGGGACGCACATACGTGTTCATGGATAGGAAGATTTAACATCATTAAAATGTCCTTACTACCCAAAGTAGTTTATAGAGTCAACAAAATTCCTATTAGATTCCAGTGCTGTATTTCACAGAACCAGCACAAATATTTCAAGAATTTATATGGAACCACAAAAGGCCTCACATAGCAACAGCGATACTGAGAAACAAGATCAAAGTTGGAGGAATCACACTACATAATATCAAACTATACTATAAGGCCATAGTAATCAAAACAGCATAGTATTGGCATAAAAACAGACACACAGATCAATGGAACAGAAGAAAGAGCCCAGAAATAAACCCACACATTTATAGTAAATTAATATTTGACAGAGAAAGCAAGAATACAAAATTCACTAAAGATAGTTTATACAATAAATGTTGGGAAAATTGGATAGATACATGCAGAAAAATGAAACTACACCTCCTTCTTAAACCACACACAAGAATAAATTCGAAAATAGGTCAAAGACTTAAATGTTAGACCTGAAGCCATAAAATCATAGAAGAAAACATAGGTAGCAAAATCCCAGACATTGCTCATAGCAATGTTTTATTGGATATATCTCCCCTGGCAAGGGAAACAAAAGAACAAATAAATGAATGGGACTACATCAAACTAAAGAGATTTTGCACAGCAAAGGAAATCATCAACAAAATAAAAAGACAACCCACACAATGGGCAAACGTATTCACCAACACATCTGATAAGGGATTACTATCCAAAATTTATAAGAAACTTACAAAACTCAACACCAAAAACCCATTTACAAAATGGGCAAAGGACCCAAATAGACATTTATCCAAGGAGAACATACAGATGGCCAGTAGACAAAAGAAAAGATGTTCAACGTCACTAATCATCAGAGAAATGCAAATTAAAACCACAACAAGATATCATCTCAAACCTGTCAGAATGGCTGTCATCAATAAATCAACAAACAAGTGCTGGTGAAGATGTGGAGAAAGGGGAACCCTTTTGCATTGCTGGTAGGAATGCAGATTGGTGCAGCCACTGTGGAAAGCAGTATGGAGATACCTCAAAGACTCAAAAATGGATCTGCCTTTCGATACAGCTATCCCACTTATAGGAGTACATACAGAGGAGTATATTAATTATGTTCATTAATTCAAAAGAACATAAACACCCCTATGTTCATTGCATTATTTACAATATACAAGATATGGAAGCAGTCCAAGTGTTCATCAATAGATGAGTGGATAAAACAACTATGGAACATTTACATAATGGAATACTACTCGGCTGTAAAAAAAAACATTTTTACCCTTTTGACAGTATGGATGGAGCTGAAGAACATTATGCTAAATGAAATAAGCCAGTCAGAGAAAGACAATTACCATGTGATTTCAGACATATGTGGAATCTAATGAACAATCTGAACTTTCAAGGAAAATGGGGACAGAGTCATAGATGGAGAGCAGGATGACAGCTGCAAGGGAGGAGGTTAGAGAGTGGAGGGATTGAGCAAAAAGGAAAAAGGATTCCTGGACATGGACAACAGTGTGGTGATTGCTGGGAAGAGGGGGTATAAGAGGACTAAATGGTAATTTAGATGAAATTTAGATGGTAATAAAGATGAAATCAAAATGTAATTAATTTAATTAAATAAAGAAGCTCCTTCTTCATCAGATTCAGATTCATGCAAGAGTTCCAGTTCAGACATTATAAGGGATCTTCTGGAAAAAAAGGAAGCCTGAGAAGCATCACATAAAAACGATCTTCAAGACACGGAAATAAGTGAACGACAGAATCATTACACATGATCAGAAAGATGGGGCTGAAAAATAAGCACAATAGGAATTAGTGTGGGCTTTGGCTGACTTTTCCAGTGTCTGGTACTTTTTGTTCAATCATATTCATGAATGCCCAAGTAAGGATGCTAAATTCTAAATGTTATTTTTAACTGACTTTTCATTCTTCTGGGAAAAGAAATAGTTATAAAACATCCTCACTGGGTCAGTTTCCTTCTGCATTTAGAAAATCACTCTATAAAAATACGAACTTCTCATGTTCACCAGCTTTGCAGATTACACAGGCTTTGGTGAAAGTGTTTTGTTTCCAAATTCCAGAATGTCCTTAAGCCATTATCCTTCTCTTCCACAGAGAAACCAACTTTTAAAAAAAAGGATTCTTCAACCTTTCTACCACAAGAAGAAGCTGAGTTAAGGCCTCTATTTTCAGAAAGGCAGGATGTCATAACTCACAGTCTGCTATAAATTAAACTGGAAGTAATTACTACTTTAATTGCAGCAAAAGGAGTTTGCAATGGAGCAGTGAGACCCAAGACAGGGAGACAGGCAAGTGAATTCATTCAGGTAACACTTGATTATCTACTTGGTTAGGAGAGCAGTCACCACGTTGACCACTGGCAGTGCAAAGGTGACCAGAGACCATCTGAAACAGTGGTTCTCAGTGGGACGGGGAGGAAGATTTTGTTGATTGTCACAACTGTGGGTCTGGGGGGGTTGCCAATTATATCAATGGGTAGAGGTCCAGGGATGCTGCTACACATCCTATAACACACAGGCCAACCTCGATGGGATGTTTCTGTGCTGCCATAACGAAGTGCCACAGACTGGGTCACTTAAACAAGAAATTTTTTTTTTTCCTCACAGTTCTGGAGAATAGCAGTCCAAGATCAAGTTGTCAGTAGCATTGGTTTCTTCTGAGAGCTCTCTCCTTGGCTTACAGATGGCCACCCTCTCACTGTGCCTTCACATGTTCTTCCTTCCTTGTTCCTGAATTTGTGTCCTAATCTCCTCTTATAAGGAAACCAGTCATACAGGATCAGGGCCCATCCATAGGGCCTCATTTTATTCCAATTACCATTATAAGACCCTATCTCCAAATACATTCACATCTGAGGTACTGGGAGTTAGGACTTCAATGTGAGTAGCAGTGGGAGACCCACAACTCAACCCAACACCCCAAAATAAAAATGATTCAGTTCATTAAAAAGTTGTCCAGATATACAATGGAATACTACTTGGCCATAAAAAAGAATGAAATCTTACCATCTGTGTCAACATGGATGGACCTAGGTGGTATTATGCTAAGGGAAATAAGTCAGAGAAAGACAAATAGCATATGATTTCACTTATATGTGGAATCTAAAGAATCAAATAAATGAACAAACAAAACAGACACATGGATGCAGAGGACAAACTGAGAGTTGCCAGAGAGGATGAGGGAGAGAGAGCTAGGTGAAAAAGGTGAAGAAATTAAGAAGTACAAATTGGCAGTTATAAAATTGTCACAGGGATGTTAAATATAGCATAGGGAATGAAGTCATTAATATTATAATAATTATATATGGTGCCAGGTGGGTACTTGAATTATTGGGGGGATTACTTTATAAATTATAAAAACTGCCTAACCAGTATGCTGTATATCTGATAATAATATAAAATTAATATTGAGCCCTGGCTGGTGTAGCTCAGTGGATTGAGCACGGGCCTGTGACTCAAAGGATCATGGTTCAATTCCCAGTCAGGGCACATGCCTGGGTTGTGGGCCAGGTCGCCAGTGGGGGGTGTGCCAGAGGCAACCATACATTGATATTTCTCTCCCTCTCTCTCTCTCTGCCCCCTTCCCTTCCCCTCTAAAGATAAATAAATAAAATGTTAAAAAATTAAAAAATTAAATTAAATTAATATTGAATATCAACTGTAATATAAATTTGTTTAAAGTAGATAAAAAAATAAAACACCAGTGCCCTGAATGATCCAAATTGAGGAGCAACCAGTACAGAATGGTGGTTGTTGATGTGCATTCCTTCAACTTCCTTTACTGCATGCCTAATTTTTTTTTGCATGCCTAAATTTTAATGTAATTATGAATAAAGACAAAAATGAGATGATTTCCTACTAACATGTCAGAAATGCATGTGTCCCTTGGTTAAGACTCACACCTATTTAAGCAATTCCTTTCTCCTGCTTTTCTATCTTGTTGAAGATGGAGGTGTTGGCAGAAAACCTGAGAATACAGATGATTATGGACACTAGATAACAAAGACAGAAACTGCAAATCATGCTGATGAAAAGTCTGAAGATCTAGCCCTGGTTGGTGTGGCTCAGTGGATTGAGTGCCAGCCTGCAAACCAAAAGGTCACTTGTTCAACTCAGGGCACATGCCTGGGTTGCAGGCCAGTACCCAGTGGTGAAGGCAGCAGATGGATGTGTCTCTCTCTCTCCTTCTCCTTCCCTTCCCTCTCTCTAAAAGTAAGTAAAATCTTTTTTAAAAAGTTTTTTTTAAAAAGAAACTCCTGAAGATCTGTAAACTTAAAAAAAATGTTTCTCATAAAAAATATTTCTTGTTATTTAGAATACATGGATATAATGCAATCAGTGCTTGGGCTTTTCCCACCAGAGCAATGTGCAAACTGTGGGTGGGAGTGGGAACCCCCTTCCCACTAGGGGTTGCCTTGGGAAGCAGATAGAAGCACAGTATCCCAAGCCTTCTAGCCCCTTCATACAGACCCACTGCATTTTCTCTCCAAAGTCAGAGATTCTGGGTAAAGAGATGACTCTGGTGACTCCAGGGGCACATAAGCTCCTGAGGGGAGGAACCCCATGAGTCCAAGGGACAAAGTACTCACAAAGGCCATGCCCAGAGAGCATCTGAGTCCAGTAGATTACAAATAAGCAACACTCTGGATTTCAAACGGGTAGTGGATTCAAGCAACTCACCCATGACTGCTTCCCAACCTCCCATACCTGGCTTTGGCTGACAGTGACTGACTATTCCGTGACCAGAGCCCTCCTCACAGGATGTACGCATTAGCCAAAGTTGCTGTACTGAAGGGTCAAAGTGCACATGGCCTGAGTCTCCTCCTGCCCCCACAATCAGTATGAGTTTACCAACCAAACCCACCCACAGGCAGAGATAATAAAATGAAAATTCCTCCTAACAATTTCTCAGAATCATCTTGCATGTGTTTGAGGATTTGGAACCTGTATAGACCTTCCTCCCAGGGAGGGAGAGGGGTCCTCCTTGAGATGTGTCCTATGGGTTTTCATTATCATAGTTACACATTTTGTGCATAGTTACATTTTATTTTAAAATTCCATTCAAAAGATTGGGGAGCATTATTTTTAAATTTAATTTTAAAAGGTTGTATCTGACAACATTTAAAAAAAACTAATGCAGCAATCTCAAACATCTCACCCCATTGAGTTCATCTTGGATTTTTTAGTTCTGTACTTTCCTCTCTTCTTCTGTTATAGGACTATTTTTAAGAAATCTTTTTTGTATACTAAAAAATGGTATAGTGTCAATACCACAAAATAATTAGCTTTGGTCATTTGGTTCCTGCCTTTATCCATTTATAACTCACTATAATCTGTGTTACAAATGATTACTCATATTTCATTTTTTAATTATATTTTATTGATTATGCTATTACAGTTGTCCTGATTTTTCCTCCTTTGCCTGCCTTCACTCATTAGCCACTACTCCCTCAGGCAATCCCCCCACCATTGTTCATATCCCTGGCTCATGTGTGTAAGTTCTTTGGCTACTACATTTCCTGTACCTTACTTCCCCATAGCTATTCTGTAACTACCTATTTGTACTTCTTAATCCCCTCACCTCTTCCCCCCTTCTCCCCCACCCCTCTCCCATGTGGCAACCATCTGGTAACTACTTTTCTCTTGCTGCTTTTAAGACTCTCTCTTTATCTTTAACCTTTGGCCTTTTAATTATGATGTGTATTGGAGTGGGCCTCTTTGCATCCATCTTGTTTGGGACTCTGTGTTCCCTGGACTTGCATGTTTATTTCCTTCACCCAATTAGGGAAGATTTCTTTCACTAATTTTTCAGATAGAGTTCCAATTTCTTGTTTTTTCTCTTCTCCTTCTGACACCCCTATGAGGTAAATTTTGGACCTCTTAAAGTTGTCCCAGAGGCTACTTATACTACCCTCATTTTTTTTATTCTTTTTATTTCTTCTTGTTCTGCGTGGTTGTGTTTTGCTTTCTTATGTTCCAAATCATTGATTTCTCAGTTTCACCCACTTTTTTTGTTGTTTCCCTGTAAATTGTTCTTTAATTCAACTAATGTATTCTTTGTTTCTGACTGGATCTTTTTTTTTTTTTTATGTTGTTGAGGGCCTCACTAAGCTCCTTGAGCATCCAGTGTTTTGAACTTTGCATCTGATAGATTGCTTATCTCCATTTCCTTTTTCTCTTTTTCTGGAGTTTCTGTCTGGTCTTTCATTTGGGCCAAGTTTGTCTCCTCATTTTGGCAGCCTCCCTGTGTTTGTTTCTACGTATTAGGTGGAGCTGCTTTGACTCTGTGTCTTGGTAGTGTAGCCTAATGTAGTAGGTGTCCTGTAGGGTTGAGTGGCACAGCCTCCCCTATCACCCAAGCTGGGTACTCAAGGTGCATCCTTTGTGTGGGCTGAGTACACCCTCCTCTTGTAGTTGAGTCTTGGTTGCTCTTGGCAGATCAATGAGAGGGATTTACCCAGGCCAGTCAGCTGCAAGGACTAGCTATGACCACTGACCACAAACCTCCACCTTCCACGGAGGGTCAGTCATTCAGGGTCAGAGTGATAGTGCTCCGATGTGGCCTGTAGCTGTCTACTGGGTGTGCTGACCCTGGGGTTTCCCAGGAACTGAAGGCCAGTGTCAGCTCCCTCCTGTGTTTTCCCCTGGGGACCCTTACTGAGCTACATGTATGTATATGAATGTGTGATGGCAGGTGCAAATCCAAAGATTAAAAATGTGGTTTCTTTAATTCCATAGTTGTCAGAGTTCCATTCAATTTGATTTTGTAGTTGTCAAGACTTCCATTCAGCTAGATTTCTGATGGTTCTGAGTAGTGGTTGTTCTATATTTTACTTGTAATTTTGATGTGGTTCTGTGAAGAGGTTTATAAAGCAATCTGAGATGGCTGCTACTTGCGTTGGGCTTGGAGATTCCCAGGTGGAGCCAAACTGTGAATTTAAGCTGGCTGCCCCTAGTGAGGGGCCTGGGGCTTGCTCACTGAAGCCAGCTGTTGCTTGTTTGATAGGATTTAAGAAGTTGTGAATGGAAAAGCAGCTTGGGTGGGCCTGTAAGTTGGGTGTGGTGGAGTCTCTGGGTATCTCCAAGGAGGGTGGCACAGTATTAGCCAGATTGACGGAGTCTCAGATATGGCACCAGTTTATCAGCTCTATGGGGAGGGAGTTTAGCAAAGGGACAATGGCCTCAGCTTGCTTTGATGCCAGACACATCAGTCTCTCCCTGTGTGCCACTGGTGCCTTTCAAGCTGCTACCCTGCTGCTGGAGCTCAGAGGGAGTGAGTCTGAGCAGGTGAGTCCATGTGTAGGTTCTTTAAGAGGAACTGCTTGGGAATCCAGAAGTTTCTTCCACTGACTCAGTCTCCACTAGTTCCTGGCACTGGATTCCTAGACTGGGGACCTGGTGTGGGTCTGGGACTCCTTGCTCCCAAGATATCCCTCCCAAATTTTTATCAACCACACATGGGTATGGGACCAGCCAGTTCTGCACCTGCGCCCCTCCTACCAGTCTGGATGGACGTGGTTTCAATTCTGTAGTTGTCAAGACTTCCATTCAACTAGATTTCTGATGGTTCTGAGTGGTGGTTGTTCCATATTTTAGTTGTAATTTTGGTGTGGTTGTGTGAAGAGGCAAGCCCTGTCTGCCTATGCTGCTGTCTTGACCAGAAGAATTACTCATACTTTAAAATCAGCAAAAAGTATACCGTATCAGTTGGGGTTGTATCACTGCAAACAAGGCATGATTATAGGCTTGCACTGGTAATCTGAGAAAAGACTTCAGCAGGATTGAAAGCAAGAATTCTCAGAGGAAACCCCATAGACAAAAATTACATATTTTTCACATTTGTTATCTGGAAATACAGGTCATAAAACCAATAAATGAAAAGTCTATGTTAGAAAAACATAAATGTGAAACAAAGTAAAAACAGGCACTGATTTTTTTTTGTGGGATGGGGAGGTTAAATCCTTTCATAAAGGGAACATTTTTTTAGGAAATGCATCAGCATGAATCTTTGGACTTGCACCTGCTACCACACATTCATATACATACATGTATGTATTTATGTGCATATGTCTATGTTGGGGTGTATGCATATATATTTCCAGAGCAATAAAAATCCTACAGTCCTAAGACAAAATAACAAAAAAAAAAAAAACAACTATTAAGTTATCAGTTTCCAGGCCTACTTTCTAATTGAGGACTTCTGGGCTGCTTCATCACTTGTCAACTTCAAATCTACACTCACTTGTTCCTTTTAGATGATGTTGCATCTATATAACAGCAGTGTTTCAGACATATTGCAGCATGTTCTGCTAGGAATACATCTTTAGAAGCTCAGTTTAATAAAGGGCAGAAAGGGAGGAAACCTGCTGAATGTTTCCTACATCTACCAACTACTCAAAATAACACTGTGTAAAAAAAATCACATTTTTACACTTAAAATATTTCACACTAGCATTAGCAATAATTCCAACTATTTAAAGCAAGTAGATGTGGATTTAAATAAAATACAAAAGTGTTGATACAACAAAAAATACCTTAAGCCTAACATGGTGAAGCTAGTGAAATACTAAAGATGACAATTTATGCCAATTACATTAAAAAATCATATTACATAGAAAAACATATTTGGCTCCAAACTAAATGATTTTTAAAACTCATAATAAGATTAGTAAAAATATTAAATAGTTAAGTATGCAATTGTCCAGTCTATCAAACTTCTCTTGTGAAAAAGAAATAAAATAATTGCTTTAACTTAATAGGTGCTTTGAGCATCCATTTTCATGATTTAAAAAAAATACCCCCCCCCCCAAAAAAAGACTTCCAGCCAAGATGGAAGTATTTGAAGTCATGAAAGGCAAGGACCTACATCCAAGACTACTCTGTCCAGCAAAGCTTTCATTCAGAATGGAAGGGTAGATAAAGTGTTTTCTAGATAAGGTCAAGTTCAAGGAGTTCATCATCACCAAGCCCTTATTATATGAAATGTTAAAGGGACTTACCTAAGAAAAAGAAGATAAAAAAATGGAACAGTTAAAAGACAGCAAGCTCACAGATATTAACCACCACACCTAAAACAAAAGCAAATTAAGCAAACAAGTAGAACAGGAACAGAAACACAGAAATGGAGATCACATGGAGGGTTAGCAACAGGGGAGTGGGAGGAGGAGAGAGGGGGACAAGGTACAGAGAATAAGTAGCATTAACAGTGGGTAGAAAATAGACAGGGGAGGGCAAGAATAATGTGGGAAATGTAGAAGCTAAAGAATTTATGACACATGGACATGAACTAAAGGGGGGAAATGTGGGTGGGAGGGGTGTGCAGGGTGGAGGGGAATGATGGGGGAGAAATGGGACAACTGTAATAGCATAATCAATAAAATATATTAAAAATTTTTTAAAGGTTTAAATTAGACTTAGGACCTGTCTTGTTAATAATGCTCCCTATTTCCACAGTGATCATAATGCAGTGGGTTAGGGCAAGAAGAGAAGCCAGAATTTTCCTATTCACCAGCAGAACTATCATTTTACCTGTACACTAGCCAAGAAAATAAGATCCAAGGCATGCTGTGCACAACAAAGTTAATGATACCTGCTGATACCCATTAAATGTCCTCTTTCAAACTTTGCCCCTTAGAATCAGACATCTCTCTCCAAAAGAGGGGAGACAGCAATGTCCAAACAACCCTGGCAAGAGGAATGGGCTCATGGATGGGAACAGGCAGCAAGCAGGGTGGTCTAGGTCCATGGGAGCACTTCATGCTGGCCAAGCAGCAGCCCGGGCCAGCCTAGCCCATACATTTGCTAGTACCGCATAAGCTGAAGCTGTACCAGACCCAGCATGGCCTGCACAAGTTTTCAAGCATCATGAACTAAAGGGTAATCTTTTCTTTAGACTACTTAATCAGTATTTTCTTAAAAAGACTTTAAGACCTTGATAAAATTTAATAACCTTATTCATCCATACATTTAATAATCTGCAATATGAGTGAACAACAGGTTATCTAAAGTTAAGGTGTTTATAAAAGTTGGTGTTAGTGTTTTGCTTGGGGAGATTAAATAGTTTTTTTGAAGATGTAATTTTAGTTTCTGGTGAAAACACATATGAAGCTCTGATTTTCACATTATATAGAACCCTCAATCTCTTTTTCTTTCATTCATTGTGCATATATTTTCCATTAAGTTCTTTATTTTTGAAGATTTTATTTATTTATTTATTTATTTATTTTAGAGAGAAGGGAAGGGAGGGAGAGAAACATCAGTCTGTGGTTGCTTCTCATGCACCCCCTACTGGGGACATGGCCTGCAACCCAGGCATGTGCCATGACTGGGAATCAAACCGGCAACCCTTTGGTTCACAGGCTCGTGCTGAATCCTAGAGCTATACCAGCCAGGGCTTCCATTAAGTTCCTGAACATGTTTATGATGGATGATGGATGCTTTCAAGTCTTTGTTAATTGCAACATCTGGATCATCTTGAGTTTGGTTCCAATTAATTGCTTTTCTCCCCATTTCTTCGTCTATATAGTGATTTTTTTTGTTTTATTGATATAATTGGCATACAACATTGAATTAGTTTAAGGCAAAGAACACAATGATTTGATATACGTTACACAGTGATTTTTGATAAGACATTGGACATTATGATTAATGTGTTACTGAGGCTCTGGATTATGTATATTTTTGTTCTAGCACACTGTTAACTTGGTTGAACAAAAACACTAAACTCTATCTCCCCTATAGTGGGAAGCAGCTAAGATCTTTGCTCAGTCCTTTCAGCTTCCAGTTGCTTTTTATCTCCAGTTCTGGATTTTCACTATTTTGTATGCAGACTGTAGGGTGTATCCCCTCTGTAGCAGCCTCCCCTCTGGGATTTCCCTCCTAACTTTCTAGCTACTCTGCCAGTCACCACCTATGCCTTCTAGCACCTCAATACAGTAAGGCTGTGACTCTGTGCCACTTGAGTTAGGTGGATTTGAGATGTCTGTAGATAAAAAGGCCCAAACTTGCAAGCCTTACCCATTTTAGTTTGTCTTTTCGAGGGCTGCTACCTGATTTTGCTTGCTCTCCAGTACTTTATAATAGTTGGATTTCAAAAAAATGTTATAAATGTCAACTACAGGGGGATTGGTGCGATCAAGCTACTTCACCATTCATAGAGAAACTACTTTATTCTTTTCAGTAGCTGCATCATTACTATGGTGTGACCATATCATAATTTATTTAACAAATCCCCAATTAATAAACATTTTATATTAGTATTGCTTTTGGTACTAATAAAAGAAACTTCCTTTCCAAAGGTGTCCAGACTAGATGGCTGAAAAGTGGATTCCAGAAATGGGCTTTAGCTCCTGCTTCCAATCCTTTGTGGGTATATAAATTTGGGTAGCTCACCAAACTTCCCTGAATCTCACTCTTCTCATCGGTAAAATAGGCAAAAAAAAGTACTTTCCTCATGATAATGTAAGTGTATATAGAGCACAGTTCTTGTCACATAGAAAGAGTTCAATAGAGTGCACGCTATTGAATAAGAACAGGGTCCCCAAGGAGAACAGGGT
This sequence comes from Anoura caudifer, assembly GCA_004027475.1. NCBI lineage: Eukaryota > Metazoa > Chordata > Mammalia > Chiroptera > Phyllostomidae > Anoura > Anoura caudifer. The sequence continues at coordinate 10,609 of PVKU01004864.1, read as the reverse complement.
CCGGGGGAAGGCAGAGCTGGGGTTAAGATGAATAGTCCAGGGCAACTGGGGACAAAAGAGCTCAGGAATGGAAGGTCACAGAGGAAAGGTGAAAGAGAGAAAAAAAGAGAGGCCCAAAATAACGTCTTTATATGAGATAAGATTCCATCAAACGCTTTTCCTGTTCAGAACTACTTTGGTCAACACTTGTGAAATTAGGCAAAGCCTCTGCCTGTAACCCTTTCACTTTTAGCACTTCTCTGAACCTTGTGAGCTCCTCCTACCAGCCTGGTGCCTGAGTTACAAACACAGATTTTTTTTTTTTCAGGGACTGTACTAACCAGCAGCCCTCCTAAAGCTTCCTTCAACCCCAGGAAGACCATCCTCACAAACACATTAATGACTGCACTACAAGGGGCTCTGGCATAAAAACAAGGGAAATAGACACAAAATAACAGGGTGGCTTTGAGACATTTCAATTTATCAGGACAATATCCCCCATTTTCCCTCTCAGAAAAACACTGCTTAAGTGGCCCAGATGACAATTAAAGAAGGAATGCCTGAAGGTGCTTCTACAGGAGGGGACAGGAGGCCAGTATCCAGCATACCTCTGCTTGGTGGGAACAATCTCCTTCCAACTTGGGTTCCACTCACAGGGACGCAGAGCAAAGCGGCAGCAAGCAGGACCACCTAAGTAGAACAGCCACAACCAACCACCCAGCTCTGGGCACCTCTCAGAGCCACTGAGGGTGAGCAGAGCCTTTCTGCCATACCAATGGAGAGGACTCCACCTGGAGACTCTGAACAGGTATGTTAGCTTCAACGGAATAAACACCAGCTCCAAGCAGAAAGGCACATACTAGGATAGTGTGAGATCCTCAAGAAAAGATCAGCATAAATTCTCCTTGGAAAAGGAAAAAATCTCAAAAAGCAACTGGGCTTAAAATAGGAACCTGAGCAACAGAACCTGCGACCCAAAGAGAGCAAGGGTTTCTCCCAGATAATAATGATCTCTTGGTGTAAAGCCTCATCTCTCCAACTCAATACCATGTGTGTCTTCTGGAAAGAAATGGACTTTGATATGAAAGACAGAAATATTACTGAATGCCTACAATGGCCTGTAGCCCCTCTGAGTCATCTGTGAAATAAAAAAGGTGTTTCCTACTGGCCAAAGAAAGAGACAAGTGAGGGGCCTGCAGATAAGTATCCCTCACCACAACAGAAACCCACAGCAGGAGGACCACCGCTGAGCAACAAGGACAGCTCTGACCAGATGGGAGGGCAGGCAAGTAGGGGCAATTCAGGTAACACATTAATCCAGGGACTTGGACTCAATGGGGACTTGGAGCACTGAGATTTAAACAGTCACACCTGTATGAGTCAGGAGGCAAAGCCTGGAGCAGCCTGGTACACACATCATTCCACTCAGATTCTACAGACTGCTGGTGATCTACAGAATGGATTCTTGAATTCTCACTTAATCTGCCAGTTTTCTTCATGATTTCTGTTAAAAAAACCACCCTTCATGTCAGCAGCAGAGATACTAAGGCTGGTCTAGCACACTGTGAGGCTGCTCTATTTATCATTTCCACAGGCAGCTAAGAACGTGAATTCTGTCTCCACATAAGGGAACCCTCCACATTACCAGCCAAAGGGAAGCTGAAAATGACTCCCATTCCTCCTGCCCCTAGGGCCCTGTCACATAGGCAGAGCCTGTCACCTGCCCCAGCCTGGGAATTCAAAGTCAGCCATATACTCCTTATTTGTTTAATGTGTATACAGAACATATCATATGAAAAACTGGGTTAGACTCGGAGGAAGGAAGAGTGAAAATTGGTGGAAGAAATATCAGTAACTTAAGATATGCAGATGACACCATCTTACCCGCAGAAAGTAGCAACAAGTTCATACAACTTCTGGTGAAAGTGAAAGAAGAAAGTGCCAAAGCAGGGCTGCATTTGCATATCAAGAAGACAAGTCATGACTACAGAAAAAATATACAACTTTAATCTAGACAATAAAGACACTGAAAATTACTTTGGTTCAGCCATCAATTCAAAGGGAGGCTGCAGCCAAGAAAGCAAGAAAAGACTGAGACTTGGAAGGGCAGGGGTGGGAGAGTTAGGAAAAACTACCAAAAGCAAAGATGTGTCATTAGAGGCCAAGGTTGAAATCATTCGCATCCTCATATTTCCAAATACTATGTACAGTTGGACAGTGAAGAAGGCTGACAGTAAAAGAACTGATTCATTTTTAAAACATGGTGCTGGAAGAAAGCTCTGTGGATTCTCTGGACCACCAGAAAGGCAGACAGGTGGGTCCTGAACAAATGAAGCCTGAAACGTCGAGGGAGACAAAAAGGAAAAAGCTGAAGCTGTCCTACTTCAGGTCCATCGTGAGAAGGCAGGGTTCTTTGGAAAAGACAACAATGCTGGGAAAAATAGAAGGCAGCAGGAGAAGAGGATGACCAAATATTACATGGATTGACACCAAAAAGAAGAGATAGGCAGGAGTCTACAGGAGCTGAGCAGAGCTGCTAAGGACTGAACACTGTGAACATCACTCATTCAGGCACCAGGTGTTGGACACGTAAAACACACAAAGAAGCAGGGGTAGCTGTTCCAAAGTAAAGCTTCCACGTAAGCTATGAGATTTTTCCACCATCATCACGCCCACTTTTTTTTTTGTAACAAACAAAAATACTGAGTTTCACTTACTCTGCTTGCAATATGGCTCCTTTGCCCTCCACCTTCATTTATGAAGGCAAAAAAAGAAAATAATATCACAATAAAGAGGAGGAAATAACTGGCCATTGTTTCTGCCTTTTATAGTCAGATGTTTCATGGGATTTGCCCTCACCACATAACAACACATTTGTGATGCTGATATCCTAAGACTTTAAACTATATTACAAACTGATTACCATCCAGAACCTAAACCTATGGTTTACAAGCCTGTTCTGCCTTCCTTCAGGCCCTCCATGCTTATAAATGACACCTTCCAGTGTCTTAAAGTATGAGAGGCAGCTAGCTCCAAATTCTCAGGCTGCTAATGGTTTCACATAAAATGAGCTCCTACAATTTTATTACCGCCCCGGTGCGAATTTGCAGGTGAGGGGCCACCAGGGAAAGGATAAGGGTATGTCTTTCACTCCTGGCCTCCTAACTTTTCCAAGTGCAAGGAACTTTTCCACTCAGTATTTCAAATGATTGCTCCAACTCCCAAGGCTGCTGATTAAGCCAAACAGGCTGTACTATGTTACTCAGAGAAAGCAGGAGCAAGCCATCAAGTTTTCTCTCTGGAGAGAGAAGGGACATGAATTCGCATCCTAAATTTATATCTATAAAGCTGATTAAGCAACCAATTCCTTATATTTTGACTTATAAATACATATAGTGGGTATCAGTCAATTTGCATATTGAGAAATAACTACTGGAAAATGTTTAATTTCACACTCCAATCAGGTAAGCCAGACATGATTTTTGTATGCACGAGACATGATACATGTATCTTACAACACAAAGATTAGCAAACTTGGAAAAGTGACTATGTCACATACAGGTAAAAATATCCTGATGGGTTCTGTAAACCCCACACAAGTCAGTACCTCTGCATTTATATGAAGTTTTAATAGCATACAATATGCCAAATATAGTGCCAATAAGCTGCTTGTGCAAGAACTCCTTTAAAAGCAGGGCTGATTACCAGAAAATACGTAAAATTCACACATTCACATATATCTAACTTGGTATGACTATTTTCTTACCCTTGAAAGTGACTTATGGCAGACCAAATAGGTAAACTAATAGACAGTGGGTCTAAGAATATTTAGTAACATTATTTCTTCGGGGGGTGGGGGGAGGGAGGAAGGGAATAACCTAAAACCATACAAACTAAAAATAATTTCTCAATTTTCAAAAGCAGTTGACTAATATATAATGAATGCTTAGTGGGAGGATATTTCTTGTGTCTTTTAAAAACAGAAAAGACAAATTAACTTTTAAATGTCAAACATATGAAAAATAGTTCAATATGGCAGACTCTACTTTAAAACTTTTTCAAAAATTTAAATTCAAATGAAACAAAATTCCACATAAATGACTTACATAAAAATGCCTTCAAAAACAACAAAACTGAACTTAAAACTCACACATAAAAGTTTTCCTGTTAAGACCAAAGATCTCCTAAGATCATTTGTCATAGGCTTAGAAGTGGTGAAAACTAAACCAGCTGCCAAAAATTATTTACTTTGTAGCACAAATGACTAAGGATGTAACACCCACTAAGTGACCCACAGAGAACATGCAAGTTTAATTTATTCTGCATGTTTTCGGTTTTGCTTTCTGTTAAAATAATACTCATCATCATATTCAACTCTTTCTTCATGCATTTTATCTTAATTAACAATAGAAGCAAAGGAAGAAACATAGGGATAAAAAATGGTGGGAGTGACAAGAAAAACAAATCAGGATTTCTTGGTCAGAATTAAGAAAAACCCATTCATTGAGAATAAATCTATGATAACGTACATCATGAACACTTTTTTCCTCTCCAAAGGGCAGGATATATATGTGTGCATATATATATGTATACATAAATTAAACTTGTACAAAATTTGAAAATAAAAGTATAGGATTAAACATTGGAATTATTACCTTTACTATATGTTCAACATATTTTTATGTACATAGCATCTTTTAGATCTTTTCAAATTCAAAGGCACCAGCCAAAACCCAGAGCTAGAGTAAATACAAAACTGAAACTTTGAGCATGGAGCAGTGTCAGATAAACCGAAACTGTAGAAAGTCCTGCAAGTGTAGCAACAACAGGGCCTGGCTTGTTAGTCCTGAAAAAAAATACAGTATAAATTCTTTGTAACTGAAGCTCTGGAATGTCATCTGTCTTAAATTACATCCACCTGGGATTATGTTCCAATGACCAATATGGGCAGATTACTGGAACTTGAAAACCTCGCTTTTTTGGTAATTGACATTTAAACTGTTTGAAGTGTCTCATTAAGGTCTCTTAAGAAATTAACTGCAGATGTAAGAAACTAAGTGTGTAGTACTCGGAGAAATGAAGTCACCTGAAGGCTCCAAATAACTAGAAGTATTTAAATGTAGTAAGTGCATTAGAAGGAAAGGATGAACTAGCCTGCCCCAGAGGCTGCAATTTCATCACTTTTTCTCTATTCCAATTAGGTTTCCCAGTACATTTTTAATGTAATTAAAAGAAGAGACAGGAAAGAGGTTGAAATGGCACAGGCCAACCACCCAGACCAGAGTATAGAATGAAGAACTAACCTGATGGAGGCTGAGAGACATTAAACATCTCCACTGCTTCCCTGTTGCCAACAGGATGCAAAACATAGGCAGCAAAATCTCAGATATTTCTCAGTAGCAATATTTTTTTGTGTTATATCGCCTCAGGCAAGGGAAACAAAAGAAAAAAATAAACAAATGGGACTACATCAAATTAAAAAGTTTTTGCACAACAAAGAAAACTATCAACAAAATGAAAAAACAACCCACTGAACAAGAGAATATATTTGTCAATATATCTGATAAGGGGTTAATATCCAAAATTCATAAAGAATTTATACAACTCAACACCAAAAAACAAGGACCTGAATAGACACTTTTTCAAAGAGGACATACAGATGGCCAATAGACATATGAAAAGATGCTCAGCATCACTAATTATCACAGAGATGCAAATTAAAACCACAAAGACATACCTCACATCTGCCAGAATGGCTACCGTTAACAAATCAACAAACGAGTGTTGGCAATGATGTGGAGAAAAGGGAACCCTCCCTCATGCCCTGTTGGTAGGAATGCAGACTGGTGCAGGCACTGTGGAAAGCAGTGTGGAGTTACCTCAAAAAATTAAAAATGAAACTGCCTTATGACCAACCCGAAGAAACCCAAAACACTAATTCGAAAGAATATATGCATCTACAAGTTCATTGCAGCATTATTTACAACAGCCAAGATTTGGAAGCAGCCCAAGGGTCCATCAGTAGGTACATGGATAAAACAGCTGTGGTGCATTTACACAACAGACTACTACTCCGCCATAAAAAGAAGGAAATCTTATCCTTTGTGACAACATGGATGGACCTAGAGAACACTATGTTAGGTGAAATCAGCCAGTCAGAGAAAGACAAATACTGTATGATTTCACTTCTAATGTGGAATCTAATGAACAAAATGAAGTAACAACCAAAATAGAGACAGACTCGCAGACAACAGACTGACAGCTGGAATGTGGGGGGCTGGATAAGGGGATTGGAGGGAATGGGGTGGGGGGGGGGATGTAACTGCAATTCTGGGCTGGCCTTAGAGGCCCATCACAGCCTGGTGCCAACCGACCTGTTCAACTCTGCGTACAGCCCCTCGGGCTCTAAGCACCCCATACAGTGCAATGACCCACTCATAACTCTCTTGCCATGCCTCTGCACATGCAGTTTCCTTGGCCAGGAATGCCCTTCCCTCTCCGATCATCCTTTTAAATCTGCTCAGCAATCACCTTTCTTGGGAATAGTCCCCATGCTCTCTGAAAGTCACTCTGGCCTCTGCTTTACCACTTTCCATGATACATTCTGTTTAGTCAGCATTTACTAAGCACCTACCATGGGCCAAGGCACCATGGTGACTACTCAAAGAATAAGATAAAATAGTAGTAGAGTTACTCCATTCAGGCTGTCCTCCCCAGCTACCTTACACTGCATGCATATCTCACATGAGATGCACAGACAAGACCCTCAGGAAATTTTCTTCCCTTTGCACTTCTTAGGAGCTGCCTACGTCTTTGCAGGGCATAATTCTCATTCTTTCCAGGAGAATGTAAAAATGAATGACTGGATAACAAAAGAAATGTGTTACAGGTACCTCTTATTTAAAAAGAATACCACTGGTATGTTCTAGAATTTCTTGTTGTAAAAAAATATTCTATGAAATACTTTTCCCATATACCTCATAATAAACTCAATAATGAACTCTGCAAGAAAACAGTTTTCTTCTTACAAAAATAAAAACCAAATTTAAAAACATGAAAAAAAAAAGAGAAAACCACATCAAGAAATAAACCATACGGTTATGAAGATAAGTTTCTTATCCCTCCTTGACAATAATCCTGGAAATAGTACCACTTTTACTAATTCCTGAAAAACAGTACACTAATTAGTAAAATGCACCTGTGTCAATAGTCCTGTTTCTACCTTTAAAAGTCATTTCTTCATCCGATGCCTTGAGTCCTCGCTTAGCACATTAAATGTTTGTGGAGCCTAAAAACTGCTCATCACTGCTGATCACTGGCTACTTGCTAATGCTTCACGGTTCCCATACGCAACACAATGTGTGGAGCCTTCCAGCTGGTTTCAGGAACCTGAGTGTTAGCAGTCCCACCCAGGCACTCCAGAGAGACAGAAAGGAAAACACAATGTGCCTTGTCCTCAAGGAGAGGACAGCCCAGCAGGCATCACACCAAGGACAGAACTCTGCCCACATCAATGTGTGGGTTCACTAACTAACTCCTGATGGAGAAGACACGGCAGGAGAGGAGCTCTGGCTCTCCTCCAACAGCAGCTCAGCAATCCCCGTGTTGGCCATAAGAGTCTGCCATCAAAGTCGGGAATCCACGCCTTCCATAGCACCTCGCTCTAGTAATAACCAGGGTGTCTTGGGTGAGAAGGGGTGGGGAAAAAAACAAAGGAAATTTCAGAATGAAAGTGAATATTGTTTCAGATCCAGCTAAGATTCCTTCGTTAAACTGAACGATAGTAACTTTTTTTTTAACACACCTTCCAGATGCTGAGTTGGTCCTGAGTTGAAGGAAGGGTGTTCCATCGGTGAGAAATTCTGAAAGAAACAGAATGTACCTCGGACAGAAACACTGACTGAGGAGGAACTTTCAACCACATGGACTCAAACACTGGCCAGGTTCTCTTGGTGACATCTCAGCGCTGGGGTAAAGCCATGTTCTGCCATTAGGATATCTCCTCTACCCACAGCTCATTAGACAGGCATGTAACAAAGATACTCCATAATGCTTCTGAAAACTCTTTCACAAAAAAGAAAATATTAAGGAATCTGAAAACAGACCTGGACTGTGTTCAAAAACTCAAGCCAAGAAACAACCTTCAGATTTGACATTTTAAATTAGCAGGAATGTTTAGACAAATCTACAATCTAGGAAAACATACATACACTCACACTCACACATGAAAAATGTGCCTTTCCATCTTCTCAAGTCAAGTGAATAATTGGTAATGAATTCCATTTATTGTGACCATATGATGATATTCTCATTCAAGAATTTTTAGTAAGTGTTAGGCATGGCGAACATGAAGTTCCCAGCCTAGTTTGGGGAGACCAAACATAAGAGGGAAATGTTCCCATTCATGTTGCATCATTAAACTAAGTGTGATGAAGAACAGGAGGGAGAAAAGTGGGGGCGGGAGGAGGACGTGCTTTAGATGGTGATCCCCCTCCCTAAGAAGGTGGCTTTCATCTATTTAGTTTACAGTAGCTCCCCTTAACTTTATTGTGTTTTCATGGTTTTAATTACCCATGGTCAACTGTGGTCTGAAAATATAAAATGGAAAATTTCAGGAATAAACAATCCCTAAGTTTTAAACTGTGCACTGTTCCGAGTGGCATGAAATTTGGCATCATCCCACTCCATCCCACCAAGGACATGAATCATCCCTTCATCCACTGTGCCCAGGCTGTACAGGTTTGCATCCATTCTTTAGTCATTTAGTTGCCATCTTGGTTATAGGATTCCCTATTGTGGTATCCCAGTGCTTGTGTTCAAGTCACCCTTATAGTAGCCTAATCCTACATCATCATGCCCATGTCACTCACATCATGTCATTTCATCACAAAGACATTGTATCATCTCATTACAGGAAGGGTGAGTGCAGGAAAATAAGACATTGTGAGAGAGAATTCATTCACATAATTTTCATTATAGTATATTGTTATAGTTGGTCTATCTGATTACTTATTGTCATTAATCTCTTACTGTGCCTAATGAAGAAATTAAACTTTATCACAGGTATGTACCTATAGGAAAAAACAAAGTATATATAGGGTTTGGTACTATTTGTAGTTTCAGGCATTCACTGGGGGTCTTGAAACATCCCATAGATAATGGGTAACTACTATATTTCCTTTATTAAAAAATTATTTTTAATAATCCTCACCTGAGGATATATTTATTGATTTTGGAGAGAGAGGAAAAGAGAGAGTGAGAGTGAGAGCGAGAGCGAGAGAGAGAGAGAAACATTGATGTGAAAAAGAAACATCGATCAGTTGCCTCCTCCTATACAGACCCCAGCCAGGATCAACCCCGCAGCCTTTTAGCGTACCAGACAATGCTCAACCAACTGAGCCACCTGGGGCCAGGGCTGTATTTCCTTTTTTATATCCACCATTTCTTGGGGTTCTTATGAGTCAGGAACCACCAGCATTCAGTGCATCATCTCACTTAATTCTAACCACCCTTGTGGTAAGTACCGTGAGCCCCCACCCTTAAGGGAGGGAGAAAGAGAGGGAGAGAAACATGGATCAGTTGCCTCTCACATGCACCCTAACTGGGGACTTGGCCTGCAACCCAGGCATGTGCCCTGACTGGGAATTGAACCGGCAACCTTTTGCTTTGTGGGACAAAGCCCAACCAACTGACCAACACCAGTCAGGGCTCATGAGCCCCTTTTACAGTTAAGGAAACTAAAAGGAGCTGGACAGTAAGAGGCAGAGCCAAGGATCTGGCTCAGGTCTGTGTGACCCTGGGAAAACATCTAAGCACTGCTAAGCCTCAAAGCCCATGGTCTTTGCCTTCTTTACTTGAGGAAATGAGAGAAGGCCCATGATGCTGGGGTGAGTGGAACGTGTGAGAAGGGTGGAAGGGAGTGGAAGGGGTAAGACCAGACATGTTCCGGAAGGCCAAGGGAAGGTGCTTTAAAGATGCTAAGCAGAGAAGGAAAATAAACCAATTTATGTATTTAAAAAATGGTTCGGAGGAAAACAGTGAGATACCACCTCAAACCCACTTGGCTGACTACACTCAAAACAATGGAAAATAAATTTTGTCAAGGATGCAGAGAAATTGTAATACTCATGCATTGCCAATGTAATGCAAATCAGTGTAGCCGCTGTGGAAAAGTTTGATGGTTGCTCAAAAAGTTAAACATAGAATTATTACATGACCCAGCAATAACATTCCTAGGTATACACCCCCCAAAACTGGAAACAGGTACTCGAACACTTAAATGTTCATAACAACACCATTCACAATTGCCACAAGGTAGAAACAACTCAAGAGTTCATCAACTGAACAGATAAACAGAATACATTCTATATGCACAATGGAATACTATTTGCCATAAAAGGGAATGGAATATTAATAGATTCTACAACTTGGATGAACCTTGAAAACACATTATGCTAAGTGAAAGAAGACCATCACAAAAGGCCACATACTTTATGATTCCATTTATATGAAATATCCAGAGAAGATAGATGTATAGAGACAGGAAGCAGACTCGTGGTTGCCAGGGGTTGGGGAGAGGAGGAAATAGGGAATGACCACTAACAGGTATGAGCTTTTCCTCTGGGGTGGT